>CBVK0100527967.1:0-11736 GCA_900067695.1 Picea abies | reverse complement strand
GAAGTTGATGTGGACCGTGGATCTAAGGATCCTTCAAGATCCCTCACGACCGTTCGATCGTGGGGACGCGAGTATTAACGTTGAGATCATGTGGGAGCCCATGTGTCGAGTGACGGGGTTGCCAAGTGTCCCTCTTGGAGTGGCACACACTGGGACCCAAGGGACCCTTAAACAAAAGTTACGAGCTGTAGATCTCTGGGGTCGCGTAGATACCATCGAACCGTCAGATTGAGGTCGTGGTCAGCCGACACTGACAAACTTTGGGAGAAAAGAGGATCTTGCATCGCAAAACTCCCGAAGAGACAAAGAGCCGAAGTAGATCTGAGTTTTCCAAGCCAAAGGGACATGTGTCATAAGATCGTGCACTCCGGAGAGAAGTCACTCCGGGAGGAACGAAGTGTGAAGGTACAAGGATTTCTAAAGACCGAAGTATTGAAGTCATCCCAACCGTCTGTTGGAAGGGATGTGTGACAAAAGATCTGCCATTTCAGAGGAAGTCACTCTGGGAGAAAAGAGGATGTGTTTAACAAGAACTCTCGAAGGTCAGAGAGCCGGAGTTCATCTGAGTCATCTGTCAGCTGAGGACAGGTGTTAATAGATCTTCCATTTTGGAAGATAGCCACTTCAGAGGAAAGTGGGGTCATACGAGTTGAGAACTCCCGAAGCCTGAATTGCCGAAGTAAATCATGACCGTCGATCCGAGAGGGATAGGCGTTAGTAGATCGCAGAGTCCGGAAGTGATAACTCCCGAGGAAAGGAAGTGGAGCATTGACCAAAGTCATCCGAACCTCCAAAGGTAGGGAATCATCCTAGCCGTCCGTTGTCGGAACACGTGGGGGATGAATATTTACTCTGGAAGAAAGAACGCGAAGGAGCATTGATCGCAAGTTTCCTGAAGCGGGGCAAAGGAAGGATATCGACCATTGATCGGGGAAGACACGTGGCACTCGATCTATAACTCCGGGTACATAGTACTTCAGAGGAAAAAGGCATTGGAGTGTTCGAAAATCCCAAACGTCGAAGTCTTGAAGTAGATCACAACGGTTGATCAGGGAAGACACGTGGTGCTCGATATGTAACTCCAGGTATAGAGTACTTCGGAGGAAAAAGGCATTGGAGTGTTGGAAACTACCGAACGCTGAAGTTCCGAAGTAGATCACAGTCGTTGATTGGGAAAGACGCGTGGCACTCTATCTGTAACTCCAGGTATGGATTACTTTCGAGGAAAAAGGCGTTGGAGTGTTCGAAACTCCCGAATGCCGAAGTCCTGAAGTAGATCATAGTTGTCGATCACTAGGGATGTGTGGTGCTCAATATGTAACTCCAGGTATGGAGTAATTTAGAGGAAAAAAGGGGTTTGGAGTGTTTGAAACTCCCGAATGCCGAAGTACCAAAGTAAATTATAACCGTCAATCACAAGGGACGTGTGGCACTCGATTTGTAACTCCGGGTACATAGTACTTCGGGGAGAAAAGACTTTGGAGTGTTTGAAACTTCCGAACGCCGAAGTCCAGAAGTGAATTAGGGCCGTCAAAATATCTGAGGACATGCAACGTCGGATTGTGAACTTCAGAGATTTGTCACTCCGGAGGATTTGCGCAGTGGTTGTCTTGGCGCATGTTGTCTTGGCGTCTGGTCATATCCTGCGGTCATATGTGAGTATAGACGGATGGAAGAACCCAAATAACTTGGGAGAGGATACCTGCCAGCTCCGAGCTCGGTTCGAAGCATGGAGACTATGGATGGAAAGTTTTGGAAGAGAAGAATGGAATATAGACCCCAAATGGGGGTTTTTATTCTCCTAAGAAGAGTGAAATTTTGATGCCCCAACCATGGGTGTGTTACACACACCTAAAGGACGTGAAAATTCACAATGGTGACCTTTGGAGTCCATATAAGAGAAAAAGGGAGCACAACCAAATAAGGAACAATAAGGAGAGCAAGATTAGAGTCAAGGTTTTGAGATAAACTTGGACGAAGCGGGGTGAACTCCCTCAAGGAGCCAAGTCACTCCACATGGGAGGACTTGTGTTGCGTTGAGGTGATTTTGTGGATAGAGTTGGGGTGACCTTCTTTTCGGCTGAGTTTGGGAAGTCTTGTCATAGTTTTGGGTGAGGCATGCTATGAGACATAATTGTAGGTCTGTGTGAAGTCACGTGACAAAGAAAAAACAATGAGTATGTGGTGGGAACACATCTGGAGTGCATTGCAGGAGTTGCGAAAGTTGTTATGACAAAAGAGTCTTGGTGTGACAAATCTATGTATGAGTGTCTTGGTGAGTGAGGAAAGTTGCGTGACTCTGCCCAAGTTGTAAACCGAGGCAATAATGCTCATATTGTAAAAATTTCACAATAATAAGACTTAGCTAGGTGTTAGGCATGTTTTGTGTCACCCGCACCATATCTGTGTGTCTCTTGTTGTTTCGCAAGTGTTCTCTTTGTTTCATGGATGTATGCTTAAATGACTAAGTGTTAAGACTGTTAACAAATTGTCTAAGTATACAAGAGAGTTGCACTAGAGTAGTAGTGTGACTCTCTCGTAGCCTAGAACGAAGTATGGGTATGTTGTAGGTGAAGATGCATAGTTGAGACGAAGTATCCTTGGTGTTGTCAAGCAGTCAAGTGAGAAACGTCGTGGTGTCACACACCCTCAAGAGGTGTACTATCACAATATTTGAGCAAGCATCCTGTGGGGATGTGACAGATGGTATTAGAGCTTTTTCGTTGCATATTTTGAAGAAGTGTTGGTGAGCTCTTCACCACTATCTCAACGACTAATGGTATCAGAGCTTGTTTGTTGCAGATTTTGAGGAAGGGTTGATGAGCTCTTAACCACTATCTCGATGATAAATGGTATAAGAGAAGATTTGGCTCTTCACCACTACCGCAGTCAGAACGATGGTGTTGAAGTGCATTGCAATTGGTTTCACAGTTCATTGCAGAGACAATTAAGTGGGAATCCTCATAGACTTGGTGAGCAATTCAATGGAGTGAATCGGTCCATTACATAGACTTTGCATCAAACTTATGACACCGGTTTCGATTGACAGTGTAGTGGAAGGTTGAATTGGGCACACACCTTCTATAGACCGAGAGGATATTTTGTGGTGAAACAAAGCTACTTGGACAGGGTGGGTGATTGAAAAACTTATTGCAAAGTTGATCACATAGGAAGTTTTGATACAAACTTGGTGAAGGTTCAGTAAGGTGGATTGGTATTTCGTAGAGACAGTCTGGGCATAGACTTGGTTGGTTTGATATGTGATGGAAGTAAGTGCCAAACCTATGTGCACACCTTGAGAAGGCCAGGTGTAGAGTTCATGGGTGAACCAAGAACTTGGGAAAGGAAGACGAATGTAGGACTTGTCACAGATCTAACCGCATAAGTGATCACAAAAGTGATTGCAGAGGGTGATCGTAGAAGTGATCGTGAAGGGGAGCAATTCTTGGTTGTAGTGAGTTGTAGCACTTGGGTGAGTTAGGCGACTTGAGGAAACCTAGAGCAACTTTGTAGCAAGGCAGTTAGTTGGGCACATTTTCATCATGACATCTTCATGTCATGCATCGCCGAGAACAATAATTGAGTTGAGTTGGGTTGTTGGACAAGTGTCTTGACCACAACTTTCAGATAAGGTAACTCTTTGCAGAGTTACACAAGTCAGTTAATAGCAGTATGACTTGGCAGTTGGGCTGTATGTGCATGGTGTCTTGAAGCGGAAGCAGTCAAGGTGCGAATATGGAAGGACATTGGAGATGAGTTTGGCTGTTTACATAGGAAGTTTGGGACTTAGAAATATTTCAGAAGTGGACGGATGGACTCATCCTTATATCATAGTGAAGGTGTTATGCATGCTTTTGTAGTTGTAGATGGCGATTGAAGGGAGTTCATGCAGAGCGTTGATGGCTTGGGAAAGTGGAGGTCTAGGACAACAGACTTGAACCATGGTTGTAGCCAAGAATGCCATTGGAAAGGTATGGTTGGTTTTGAGTTCTTGCATTTCCTAAGTATCGCAATGAGTTCTTCAAAGGGAATTCGAATGACTTGGTGGTTCAATTGTAATCTATTTCTGTGGTGAAAATCAATAGACTTGAGGGTGTCTCAAGTGGTGCTGATTCATGGCAGATTCAAAGAAGTCATGTAGTAGTTGGGACACCTTGACTTGGGTGAATGTGTGGATAGATTTGGGAGACCTACTTCGATGAGTTACATGGTAGACTTAGGTAGATTTGGATGTAGCTATGGAGGTGACTTGAGGAGTTTCCTAACTCTTGGATGAGGTACTGTAGTGCATTGGTTCCTTAGCCATATTTGTTAAGTCATGCAGTGGCTTGACAAGTCACGATGATAGTGCCAAAGTTTGGATGATTGCAAGAGGTGCAAGGTAGTTCTTTGGAGTCAACAAAGAAGTCAACCAAATTTTTTTGGAAGTCAACATGAATGAGAAGAATGCATGCCAAGTAACTTGGGTGGTGTCCGCTCACCTTTGGTATGGGACATTGGATGAGGCAAAGCGTACCTTGGTGACTTGCGGATGATTATGCGATCACTTAGAGATTTGATGGGGTCATTGGTTGAGGTTGGCAGGAGCATTGGTTCAAACATGCCTAAGGCGTGGAAGTTATTTGAGGTGACTCATTCTACTTGGAGCACTTTGGATAGTTCATTGGGATGCTTGAAGAGTGTGGGTGCATTGACCCACTCATCGTAGATGTTGAGTTGCAAAGAGGTGACTCGATGAAAGAAGGTGAGTAGCGGGCTCACCTTAGTTTTGAGGACTGTGTGGATAGGAATAATGTAATATGAAGAGATTACTTGGGATATGTGTTTCTCTTTCTTTGGGGAAACATGGTTGAGGGTGAATCCTAACCATTCCAGGGAATAGAGAGGTAGATACAACAACATGTCTTGGTGATGAAGTAGTGGGGAAAAGGCAGTCTAGACTTGTATTTCTTGGAGTAGATGGGACATTTCATATTTAAAGATGCAGATGAAGATGGAGAGAATTCAGCTAAGGAAGCTAGACTTATTGCAGTTTGAGTCACAAGGGAAGAGTTGGTTGGACGTGCAGATGCACGATGATTTACCTTGACTCTTAGTAGAATTGGATGCGATGCGAACTATGTACAACAGATTGGATAACTATACCATGTGGTGGGTGATGGAGTCAAGTTTCTGTGGATGAATTTGTTTTGGGGTGACTTCATGGTGAAACAAGGTGAGGGGCAACCTTGCCTTGGTATGAGATTGTTGTGTGGATGGAATGAATTTTGGAAGGAAGTGAATAAGCTTTGGGAATGTTGTTCATTCTTAAGGAGCGAACATGATAATTCAACACTTGGAGAGTTAGTGCACAAGAGCATGACTAAGAGGTTGAGGTACATACACACTAGTAAGTTCAAAGTGAAACTCTCAGACATTGTGGAGGATCTCATTGATGAAGATTGGATGATGGCAGCAATAGTGAGGCAAGGGTGGACACTTGCATTAGTCTTTGGAGTTGGATGGAGTGACAAATATATAGAAAGAAAAGGCTAAGTTCAAGCATAGAGATGTACATTTCAAGAACTGGATGCGACGATTGGACTAGCTACCCAACCAGTGCAGGACTTGAGGCTAGCATTATGTGGAGACATGGCAGATTTGGTTGAAGCATGGACATGGTAGCAAGTTCATAGGAGTTCAACACTTAGATATTTTTGAAATTTTGATTGAGGTTGCAACAACAATTGAAGAAACAATAACAATAATAAAATGGAGAGTGATTGTCACAACAAGACAGTGACATCTTGGGAATGATTACAGACAAAGTTGGGGAGGAGACATCCTTCCACGTTTGCGAGTAGATTGGTCACACACAACTTTGGGAAGAGGGTGGTGTGGATGGTTGCACAGATTGCGGATGATTGCAGTTTTATTTGGAAACTTGGGGTTTCCACTTCACAAGGAAACTTGACTTTTCCACTTTGGTAGAATTTTGGGTTTCCTGTTGGCACAAAACTTGGGGTTTTCACTTCACAAGGAAACTTGGGTTTTCCACTTTGGTAGAATTTTGGGTTTCCAGTTGGCACAAAACTTGGGGTTTCTAGTACACTTAATTGCAATGGGGGCACTGGTTCAAGTAGAGACTTGGATATAGTATATTTTGTGGATGTTTTTGGGGACGAAAATGACTTGAGGTGCGGGATAATTCAAGGTCTTCAACTAGAAGGGTGTGAACACCCTCACTCAAGTCCTCAAGGAGACAAAATTCGAGGTCGCTCTAATGTCCAAGAGTTGCACTAGTTGGGAAAGTGGGCACCTTGGGCGCGTGAACACACCAAGGGGCTTTCCCAAGCATGAGTTGAATCATGGGGTGCTCCAAAGAGGTTGGGGTGCGTTGACATGAGGAGCACACTTAGGTTGGGGTGCGCAATCCCAAGGGACACGGTGGTTGATTGACACACATGTTCCTTTGGGTGCATTGGGTTCACGAGGGGCGTGACGATTTGTTTGGGCGTGATGGTTCGCGAAGGGGTAGGACACACCTAAATAATGTGACAATTCACGATGGTGACCTTTGGAGTCCATATAAGAGAACCAGGGCTCACAACCAAAGAAGGCACAACAAGGAGAACAAGATCAAAGTCAAGGTTCTATAGTAAAGTTAGATGAAGAGGGACGAGCTCCCTCAAGGAGCCAAGTCACTCCACATGGGAGGACTTGTGTTTCCTTAAGGTGATTTTGTGATGGAGGTGGGGCAACCTTCTTTGGGCCAATTTTGGGAAAGTCTGGAAACACAGTTTCGTTGGTGGCATGTGTGAGACAAAACCAAAATCTGTGAAGTCTATAGAAACGAAAGGACAACAAATCCGCGGTTGAGGTAATGTTTGAGGTGCATCGTAGAAGGTTGTGGAGATGGTTGCGACAGAGAGTCTTGGTGTGATGAATTTGTGTATGAGTGTCTTGGTGATGTTGGGCCCTTTGTTTTTGGTTTGAAGTTGCGCAAGGAGGACTATAGTCCCAATTTTGGTTAAACACGAGTTGCGCAAGCTACAAAAGAGCTAGATAGTGGAGCAAGCAAAGAAATAGAAAACGGTTGTGAAAAGGGACAACGCAACACCAATGAGGCAAAGGAAGTTACAACAAAACAAGAACAAGAAAGCATGCAGAGTCTAAAGCAAGAAGATCCCACTCAGCCTATATGTATGAGATGCATACGATTGTAAAGGGTTAGATGGGTTAGATGATCTAGATGATATAGAGGGCGCAACCAAATAAAAGGTTATGTGATTGTAACTTGTGTACATTTTGGGGAAAACGATAGATAGAGCTCTGTGATCTGAGTTCGGAGCCAGAAGCTTGTAATAGAGCACTGACTCGTATCTCTGAGATTGTATCCGAGAAGCTCTTCTGATAATATATATGGAAGGACCTAAAATTTTGAAATTACTGTGTCATTATGTGTGTATGATTATGAATCGTCTCCTTACAATAATTCTTTATGTTTTATAAGATCTATGTGTTGTCTCTGTTTACAAATGTTATCACAATTTGATTGTCTTTATTTCTAGTATGAATGAGTTCAGATATGTTATGTGGTTAGTCTGTCTTGCACAAGGTTATGGTGAATCTTGAAGATTTCTTGAAACCCACCTAAGTATTCTCCTTTCCCTTCCCTATCTTCTTGTCTTGGTTGCGCTTCGGGTGAGATTTCTTCTCTTCGGAGGAGATGAAAATGCCAATGCTCTAGACTACTCAGTTCCTTTTGTTGGTAACCCGAGAAGGACCCTGGTCCAATCAATTACGCAACAACAAAATGTCTTTGTTGTCGGGACATGCGTTAAAAGGGAACCTGTAGGGAGAATGCTTCCGCGGATTCACAGATCTGATATTCACCAGTGGTGGGAGAGAAATTACGACGCCTTCATATGGAAAGAAGCAGAGCTGAGAGGAAAATCTGTGAAAGATACATGGGAGGTTGTCTTTTACTAGAGCTGAGAGGAAAATCTGTGAAAGATACATGGGAGGTTGTCTTTTACTGAAAAAGATCGAGTGACTAGTACGAGATATTTTGGGTTAAGTTCCCGAAAGAACTTTTTCACTAGATAGATAGGATCCAAGAAGGTTCAGAATTCCAAGAACGAGTCAAGAGGACCTGTACTTGTGATATAGAAAATATCACAACACTTCATCGAC
Organism: Picea abies; assembly: GCA_900067695.1. Lineage (NCBI taxonomy): Eukaryota > Viridiplantae > Streptophyta > Pinopsida > Pinales > Pinaceae > Picea > Picea abies. The sequence goes on along the minus strand of CBVK0100527967.1, from coordinate 3,561 downwards.
CAGATCGTCCGGTAACGTGAGCAATCGATTTCTGGGTCAATACAACATTACAATGATACATTATCGAGTTTGTAGCTGAGAATCATTAATATTTTTCACGGGCAGAAGAAGATTTCAAGAAAGACGTAAGGGGAAGATTGTTGAGAGAAATTCCCCTATGGATTAAGGCTTTCTTGATGGAGGAGGGGATGCTGACTATGTCCCTGAATGAGATGGCAACGTAAAAACCCTCGCTTGGGTTGGGGTGAGTTTGGGGTGGAGTCATGGATTGAGAGAGGGGAAATGGTTCTTTGAAAAATGAGGGAACAACAAGAAATGGACTCAAGAGATGAGTGAGCCTTGAAAAGAGCCGCCATAGTTGAGAAGTGGTGGCACGGTAGGATAAATAAAGTAGTAAAACAACCCGAGAAGTTGCGGAAAGAAGTCAGACCAAGAGAAGTCGAGGAAGGACAGATGGAAGAGTTGCGAAAGATGAGAAGACAGGAAAGACTGTCCAGTCAAAGATTAAGTGAGAGAGAAGTGCAGAGAGAAAGAAGTCCCCAAGAGGGTGGACAAGAAAAATAAGGTGTAGAAGCATGGGAAAAGGAAGCAGGCATGGATTTTGAAGAAGAAAGATAAGATTCATCCCCAATGCCAGGAAATATCAGGAATCCAACTGAAGAGACTGCTCCAGAGGATGAGAACTAGACCCCCCAGATCAAAGAAACTCACCCTGAAGCCAGTGGTGCCAGCCCCAAATCACCCATACCTCAAGTGCCTTCTATACATGTGGTAGATTCCATACTACCTTCTTATGCTATTCCTGTTCCATTAGAGTCTATTAGTCAATGACAACCGGGAATCATGAATATTGGGAGGCTATTGGGATCCCCTGGTAGATTGCAACCAGGACCATTAGGTTTTATATTGGTAGGATTAGTAAGATCAGCAATGAATGGTAACACGGGAGGTTCGATTGCTCGATACCCAAAATTTTGGGGTAAGGGAGACGAGGATGTTGAGTAGCATTGGTTCTTATGTGAAGCAATCTGGAGGTCTAGAGGGACTCTGGATGTGAATAAATTGGTTGAGTTTCAGACTAATTTGAGAGGCCATGCTCTCAAATGGTACATGAAGGCCATTGATCCAGGAGTACCAGGAAGGCAAGGTCAAGTGTTCACACTTGACTAGGTACGTTTAAATTTCATAGAAGAGTTTAAGTTACCTCAGTCAGAACAACAAGCTCTATCCGAGTTGCACAAAATTTAGCAATTTAGTGGAAGGTGAATCAGCCTAGGAATATAGTCAGAAGTTTAAAGATGCTATAGGGAGGTTAGCACATTCGATCCATGAGGAACATCAAAGAGAATGGTATATCTAGGGATTGCTACCTCTGACACAGATTCCGTTAATGCAACAACGGATAACTACTTTGACAGATGCCTTGGAACAATCAATGAAGATTGAAGCCATTACAGGATATCCTGGGAGCCTGAGAGTGACCATACCCCCAATAGATGCAAATTTCACACAACTACAAGGGAAAATATCAACACTTACAGAAAAAGTTCAAGAATTGCCGATAGCTAGTCTGGTGTACCAGATGCTACATAGAAGGACATATGTTGAACGAATGTCCACGGATGAGGGGAATGGGACCTCCTTGGAATCTGATGGGACCCTCACCAGGACCCATGGGAGGAGTTTTGCAAATATCCAAAAATTTACCATTCCATACCCCAACCCCATATCATTCTTTTCTAGGTAATCAAGCAACGTCATCATTGGAGTATTGCGAGATTTGCCAAATCCATGGGCATGGGCCAAGACAATGCCCCATTATTTATAAGTATTCAATAGTATCAAATACTGTGCATTGTGAGTTTTGCGCATCTACCACACATGCTACAAATCAATGTAGAGCATTGGATGCACTTGTAGAAAGACTGGATCGAACATCATTGAGGGTGAATGAAACCCCTCAGGGGCTAGGAAGAGGTCGAGGAGGTGGAGCTGGAGGAGACTTTAGAGGAGGAAGAATTGGGGGAAGAGGACCAAGTAGATGCTACAACTGTGATGAGAAAGGCCACATGGCTAGAGATTGTCCTCACCCAACGTGGCCATGGTGCTCTCATTGCAGAACTAATGGGCACACAACTGAAGACTGCCCAGAACTAATTGCAAAATGGGAAGATCAGGTACGTCAACAAGGACCTAATATCATCAGTTCAGAGATAAAGAGAGTTATTATAGGACAACTGTCCAACCTTAATATCATTACTCGAGGAGGGGCAAAGACTAACGCAAATGCTGATAATTTACCTCAGATCCAGAAAGCAGCGCCTAAGGAAGACATGTATGATCCTCTAAAACATAAGTTATTCTTTAAAAATTCCATAGAAGTATTTCATAATATCCTTGGCCCTGAGATGCAAGAGAAACCCCCTCAGCCTATTGTTTACCCTAATATCGTGCAAGTCCCTGCTTCACCCCCTGCACCCAAAAACACTGTAGTCCCAATGAGACAACCTGAACAACCACAAAATGTAGTTGACCTTTGGTTTCAACTATTTTATGATATTCTTGGGAATGACCAGTTGACAAAAAAGTTGCACAATGCACTATACCTAGTCTTAGGAATTGAAGAGTCTCCATGAACTAGAATAAGCACTAATCTTCCCGAGAAGAATACTCAACTAGTGCAAAGAAGGAAAGTATGGACTAGAAAAGAGTTTAGATTAGCATCCCAGCTAGACGAGTTTGAGATTAAGTATGTTATGTTATATCTAGGATCTGATGTTAATATACTGCCTAAAAAGACTTGGGAAGCTCTAGGAAAACCCCATTTGACATATTCCCCAATCTGGCTAAGAATGGCCAATCAATATTGTATTTTTCCAATAGGAAGACTAGAGAATGTGGAAATAGATGTTGCGTGAGTAGAGACTATAGCTGATTTGGAGTTGATCGAAATCATGGGGGATAAGGACCCTTATCTTGCACTACTTGGTATTGATTGGGATTACGATAACTATGCAGTGATTGACCTAAAGAAAGACACTATGAAATTTGAGGCAGAGGAAATAAAAGTAGTTCAACCCTTGGATCCACATGTAGGCCCTCGATACACAGAACCAACAAACAACAATATGGAAGGAGACGAATTGGATTAGTTGTACGTTGTAACAACAGGAACAACAACAAACTACATAAATCCTACTGCTGATGGATCAATAATTTGGAGGACCATACAATCAGTGGACGAAGATTCATAACTGGCATGTGAAAATTGGCAGGAGGGTTCATATGAAAGATTTTTGAGAAGACCCACAACTGTCAGAGAAACTAGATGGGTTGGAACTGAGATCAGAGAACACCCGATATATGATTGATATGGATTTAGGAGCGAAACAAACTAATTAACAGATTGAATACAATAAACACAGAGATAGAAAGAATAACACAAATATCCAGTGAACAATATCTTCTATTAAATAATGAAATAGGATGAAACTGTAAAAATTCATAACTGAAACTTACTCGAATGGTGGTAGCTATCTCTGAGAAGAGATGTGGCTGCTA
>CBVK0100527966.1:0-11737 GCA_900067695.1 Picea abies | reverse complement strand
GTAAATTCAAAATAAATTACCCTCGAATTTCTGCAAATAAACCTTAACTAGTTGACGGCGGAGGCGTGGGAGAAGATGCATTGTATCAATGGGTTTAATGGATCTTTTTCATTCATGCACAAATTAGTAACTAATGTGCAATCTAATAATTAACTACCATATTTGAATGTGGCGTATCTGACACATATGGGGGTAAAATTTCTTGTCGCGTCACATCACCCCGACATAGGGATTGGGGATCGACTATGTTTACTCCTTACCTCTGCGCAGTGTTTACTATTATATTTTTTTTTCGAAACCAAATGGATTGGTCTTCGGCGAAATCCCTTCTAGGGTTGTTCATAGGAAAGAAATGCTTTCATCGATCGACGCCGATGAAGTTCGGTACTCAAATACTTTGACTTTCCGAATGATTTTCACCACCTTTATCTTTCGCCAATGCCATATTTCTCAAGTGAGTCAAGGGAAAATCCTGGGTCACCGATTCCTTGAGTAGTAATTAAGTCTCTTTCAGAGTTAAGAAGGTTCTTTGTTGTACACAAGAAAATTTTAATGAATTCAATCATGAAACATATGAGATAAGCGAAGGAATCAGTTTCATACTGAAGTGATAACAATCAAAACTAAAGATCAAGTGGTACCCCAAAAAGTAAATGGTCACAATTTTTTTTAGGGTCTATTGAGTACTCAACAAATGGAGATTCACTGGACGAATGAAAAAAATCAGGTTCACAACGACACACATTTATTCATACCTATATATATTACAAAATTATTTATTTATTTTATTTTATTTATTTATTTATTAATGAAAGTATCATTTTAGGGCTTGACCATTCACTGGGAGGGTATCAAGTTCCCCTCTCATATTCTGCAACTGATAGGTGCCTTCCTCGATTTTCTCGGCCACTTGGAAAGGTCCAAGCCATAGGCTTTGAAACATAGAATGTTTAACCTTTGGTTCATTTTCTTTATCCCACTTCAACACTAAGTCTCCTACCTCAAATTTATTTTCTTTATCCTTATGCTTATCAAACCATCGTTTCACTATCTGTTGATGAGCTAGGAATTTCAACCTAGCCTTTTCTCTATGTTCTTCCAACATGAGCAGAGTGTCGATCCTTTGTTGCATGGCCGACGAGGGTTCCTCATTGGAATCTTGGGCCAATTGGAGAGATGGTAGATAAAGTTCGTTTGGGAGGATGGCTTCCTATCTGTAGACGAAAAAGTATGGAGAATTCCCGACAACTTCCTTGGGCACAACTCTATCAGCCCATAGAGTGTTATGGAGTTGGTTGTGCCAATTTATTTGGTTATCTGTAATCGTCGTCTTCAAAATTATTACCAAGTTCTTATTAGTTGACTCTGCCACACCATTTCCTTGAGGGTAGTAATTTGTAGAGTACTTGATCATGATCCCTTTGTCTAGAGCAAACTCTATTAACAAGGTAGAAGAAAAGTAAGTTGCATTATCAAAGACCAGAATGGAGGGGACATCAAACCTTGTGATCAAATTTTGTTCTATAAATTGGATTACTACCTTCTCATTTATATGATTCAAAGGAATGGCCTCTATCCACTTTGTGACATAGTCAGTGGCAGTAAGAATGTACTTGTGCATCTTTGAAGATATAGGAGTAATTTCTCCTATGATATCCAAGCCCCATTGCTCAAAAGGATTGGAAATAGTCATGGGCTGAAGTGGGATTGTTGCTCTTTTCTCCTTTCCAACACTTATTTGACAAGTCTTACAGTTCCTAGCATGAGTATGAGCATCTTTAAACAAGGAGGGCTAGTAGTAGTCGACTCTAAAAATATTTTGGGCGATGGTGTTTCCTGCAAAATGTCCTCCGATGAGGCTGTCATGGTTCTCTTTTAGGACTTTGTCAGTGTCGCCTCATTCAAGACATCTCAATAGTACTCCATCATAGTTGATCCAGAAGAGCACCAAATTTATAACGTGATACTGTGCAAATTTTAACCTCAGGGCTCTCCTCTCCCTAGGGTTGAGGTTCTCAGGACAAGTCTCGTGATGTATCCTTGTCTTGAGGATATGTATGCTACCTCACCACACCATAGTGCTATTTCATTTTCCCACCCAAAATCTTCAATTGCTTGATCTTGGGGTTTGACTGTGAGCTTGCACAACCCTTGTCCCTTTACCAGTTTGGCGGGTTTTATATCTAGATCAAACTCCTGGACTACTGCCATCCATTTCCCTCTTATTTCTCCCATTTCTTGTTGGGTAAAGAGGGATCAGACTGTGGGGTGTGACACGATCACTTTACTGTGATTCTTGAGGATGTAAGACCTGAAATGCTTCACTTCCTTATAGACCATGTAGGCTTGTGGGTAATTCAGCTCAGCTCCTTGAATATTGGTGCTCATAAATGACACTGGGGCTTTGTTGTTGTCATCATCCTTCTGGGTCAAAACCACAACAAGCGATTGGTCAGAGGTGAAAGTATAAAGAAAAAAGTCTTTATTGAAATTGGTACTTCACAACACCGGTGCCTGGGATATGGTAGCTTTGATATTGTTGAAAGCATCTTTTTGCTCATCATTCCACTTAAATTCGGCATCCTTGCGAATCATATTTTGTAAGGGTTTGATGATTTCAGCAAAATCGGGAATGAATTTCCTCACAAAAATGATTTTCCAGAAAAAGCATTGCATAGATTTCTTGTTATGGGGTAGCGGGAGTTGAGCTATGGACTTGATCCTTTCTGGGTCTATGTGAATCCCTGCCTGAGATAATATTACCTAACTGCTTACCTTCCTTGACACCGAATATAGTTTTCTTAGGGTTTAGTGATATACCGTACTTCCTACACCTCTCAAAAATCTGAGTTAAGTTTCGGATGTGTTCTTCTCTATTATTCGAATACACTATCACTTCATCTAAATAGACCACAACACACTTATTAATAGGTCCCCAAAAATCCACGTCCATGGCCCTTTGGAAGGTGGCCCCTACCTTGATTAACCTGAAAGGCATGTGTTTATAATCAAAGGTTCCCCATTTGGTTCGGAAGGTGGTTTTTAAATGGTCTTCTTCTGAAACCAACACTTGATTGTATCTTGAGAAACCGTCGAGTAGAGAAAAAATCTCCAATCCCAACATAGTCTGCAGGAGTTGTTCCATCAGTGGGACTGGATAATTGTCCTTTTTTGAAGCTCTGTTGAGGTTCCAAAAAATCTATGCATAGTCGGATCTCTCCTAACTTTTTCCTTACCAGAACAAGATTTTCCACCTAGGTAGAATGTCTAACCTAAAAAATTATGTTCCCATCTTGAAGATTCCTTAATTCCTGATACATGAGAGGCTCCAGGGGGGGGTAATACTTTTGGTGCTTTTGCTGGAAAGGTTTCATTTTAGGTTTCAATGGGATGGTGTGTTGAATAATGAGGGTATCATACATTTTCAAATCCTTATAGGACCACGCAAAAACATCCTAGTATTCCCTGAATAATTTGAGGTAGGCCTTCCTCTCTCCCTTAGATATAGTTTTGTTGAGATTAACATTATTCGGGTTCTCTGGAGTCCCAAGATTCACAGTTTCATGGAGGGTACAAGAGCTACCAGTCTTTTCATTTTTGGGTCCCTTAAATCGATCCTTTAGATCAAACAGACTCTCTAGATTAGCTATCCCCCTAGGGATTGTGTGAGCCTTCAATTTTATGATATCTTGTCCTGCTTGAGGATTAGTTTCAGTTGATTGCTCTTGGAATTCTTCATCGTCTATTGCTAGGTCTTTGAAATTGTCTTGGTTGGTCAAGAAGTTTATGATTTGCTCATCACCTTCAAAAAATTTCCAATTAGAAATTTTATTAGGCATCAAGAGTTTGTAGAGAAGCTCTACAGTGAATCAGGAAGCTTCATAATCTTCTAAAGGCGATAGTCTGGAAGCAGTTGTGGTTAAGGAGTTAGCAAGAATGTTATTTTCTCTAGGGATCGAAGTGATATTGAAAGCGTCAAAGCTCTCTATTAGCCTATGCACCTCTTGCTGGTAGTTCTTAAGATGAGGCAAATTTCAATGTATAGTATTCCTCACTTTTCTAACAATAATCTCAGAATCCCTAAAAACCGTCAATTCCTTGACATCCAGATCTATGGCTTTCTCTAACCCTTGTATTAGAGCTTCATACTCGACAATGTTATTGGTACATTTGAATTCTAGCTTACAAGATAGGAAATAATGTTAGCCTTTAGGATTGATAAGGATACACCCTGCTCCTAACCCTTCTTGCAATTTGGATCCATCAAAGTAGAGGGTCCAAATCTATTAATGGGGATCGCTCTTTTCTTGTTCTTCATTGATTTCTTGCTTTATGATCTCTCATTCCATAAGCTCAGTCACAGGGTTTTGGAAAAAGAGAGTGTCCCCTATCGGCGTCAGTGGTTCCTCTTGAAACATCATTTCGGAGTTTTGGGTAAGAGGAAAAGTGGACAAGAGAGGAGAAAAGTCCCCGAAGTGGGAATCACATGAGTAATTTCCCAATACGGGGAAATCGATAGGTGTGGGTTCATTGGGGGTTTCTAGATCAATGATCATAGTCTTCAGATATCTCTCCCAACCGATTCTGATCATGTTCTTGTATCCTTTTAGTGGTAACCAAAGGTGTGTCCAGTCTATACTAAAATATCCTTTCATCTTATTGGACCAATATCAACTTAGTAGAAGTCCATATACCTCTAGGATATCTAACACAATGATGTAAATTATTTTCACGAAATTAGGATGTGTTGTTATCTTGATCATTAGATCTTTAACTTCCCCCATGACCTTGAGCTGCGTTCGATCTAGTTGTATGACATGTTTATCATTTTTTATTAGAACGACACCTAATTTATTACAAATGGCCAGGGGCATCACATTAGAAGACGCCCCAGAATCTACCAAACAATTGTGAAGATTTTTTTTGAAGACTTCAAACGTTAGAAGGAAGGGTGGGACAAAAGGTCTCTCCTTCCTTCCTTCAGGGTGGGACAAAAGGTCTCTCCTTCCTTCCTTCCATGTAGGTATTTACGATTGGCTTACTCAATGGATCAATTGGGGATATAATCTTCTGCTGACCATTGACAGTCCTCGAGTCTTCTACAAAGCTCAAATCTTGCAACATAAAGTCTTTCTGCTGAGGAATCCTACATATATCCATAACCAATATATTAGCCTTTAGCTTCTTCAAATATTCAACTATGTTGTAATCTAGTTTGGAAGATTACCGCGTATGGATGCTTATAGGATTTTTACTGAGTGAGAAAGGTATGTTCGGGCGATCGAGAGTTAGCTTACTTTGTGAGGCCCAGGCAACGTAGGTATCTTTCAATCTGGGTTGACCTTTACTACATGTTTGTGCTACCGAGACTTCTATGGGTTGTTCTCGAGGCTCAAATAGATCATCCGAATGTGAAATCACATCGAGATCCGATATCATCATGGTTGTGTCTCTCAGTGGGTCAGCCTCTTTCTGATCGACAATATTCATGGTTGAATTACTTGACTGTTCAGTTAGGGAGACTTCATCCAGAAAATGATTGGCCGTTAAATTCATGGAGTGGACCCATTGAGGGAATTACCTTTCAGGATGGTTCTCCTGGTGATAAGTACTCAAAGAATCATATGCAACATTCCTTAGGTCAATGTTTAAGTTGGTTAGGGGAGGTTCAATTTCTTTTAAAGGCTAGCTTTTTTTGAAGAAGAGTTTACAGGTATTTTGGCTTTGGTTTCCCTCCCCTGCACTCCTCTTAATGTCTATGATATTAGTTAATAATTTTTTAAGCATGCGTTGTAAGTCTTCTATATCTCCATTACCCTTGTTGAGAGTTTGTTTGGCCATTTTCCACGGTGGCCTAGTCAAAAGGAGACCCCTCCCGAGAGGGGGTTGGGTTTCTCTTTTTACAAGAGAGGCCTGGCCTTCTTTACATCCTTTCATCTGGAATTATATCGTTTTGGATTCTTCAAAATTTTCCACAAGGGTTTGCTTGGTGGATCTTTTTATGAACATAGAGATAGAAACTAGGAGTGCATTAGCATAAACCTCAATTTGTAACTATTGAGTTGGTTTTGTTGTGGGTTGAAATTTGTTCAATATGGTCGTGAATATTTGATTAAAATCCTTAACCCTTCTGCAAATTTGTCTAGAAAATATTTTTATAACTTAGTCCAGTTGGTTATAGATCCTACTGATAAATTAAAATACCACATGGAAGCTGAATTCTCAAATGTGTAGGGAAAACCTTTGCAGACTACGTCTTCATGTTGAACGTTCATAAGTATGATGGAAAGTATGAATTTCTTGATATGATCTTCAGGTAGACCTAAATTTTTGGGATCATACTTGGGAAGCAACTTCTCCAGGTGTTGGGGAAGATTATGCACCCGTCCAGGGCTGACCATGGCATCTCCGGCCAACCAAGGATGATTTTTATGGAATGGAATTTCCCATTCTTCTTCATGGTTATTATCATCCTTTATATCTTCGGGGTCCGAGTCAATCTCTTCTTCTTCCAAAAAGTTGTTTGGCTTGGAGATGTCAACGGTTGACGTTTCAGGCATCAAATCGAGAGGTTCTTGAACTTAAGTGATCGTGAAATCTATTAAATATTCTACGGAGTGTATGAAAACTTCGTCAGGAGTGTTGACCATTTGTCTGCTTTGTTTTTTTCTTCAACGAAGGATGGGAGATAGGGACACCACATCGGTCTATCAAGTGTAGGCTCTAGTGGTTCTCCTCAATTAATCGACTTCCTCTTGAGGAAGGGTGTAAGGTATTTCACTGTGAAAAGGTTCTTCCTCATGCTTGGGTGAGTTATCCATTTCAGGAATACTCAGTGTGTGTGGGTTGTCTTGTGATGGACTAGCCATGCATGTGTGTGGGTTGTCTTGTGATGGACTAGCCATGCATGTGGGTTGTTACAAATATGTAGGCTATTTGAAATACTATAAAAATTATATACTTAGCCATTCATTCTCGGGCCCTCCTTCTAGCACCAATTTTGTTGATGGGGCTTAAATCCCCTTGATTCAAAAAAAGGAACCAAACATGCCATCGAGGCCCAATTAGACTCTGAAGTGTTTAAAGTGGAATGGTTCTCCAAATCTTGTGATTCAACCAATTTTATTGATGGGCTTTGTGTTTTCTTGCGAAGGGTCTCCCTTAAGTTGGGACTATTTTTCTCTGTATTTTCTCTTGGGGTGGGGCTAGTATGAGAGATGCAATCCAATATAAACCAACTTGACAAATAAAAGGATAAAAGTTTTAACTATTGAGAATAGGTCGATCTTGGTATAACTCGCTACTCAAACATCCAGACAATGATTCTATACCAAAGGGCCTAGTAATAATACATTAACCAAATGAGCATCCAATTATTGTCTGAGAATCTAACTAACAGAAAGAAAACACATATGTAACAAAATCACGACAAGAAAAATAATTCATCTACCATGACCATTCATCACATGATAACACAATGATTTACCTTCATCATTAAAGCAAAGAACATCAAAACATTGCACCAGATAACTTGACAACATAATTGATTTCTCTTATCAATTACTGCATCATTCGTAGAACAGTAAAGGAATTAATTCTTCTCCAAGTCCAATCACATACATCTGATGAAAATAACTTGTCTCTAGTCCAAAAGGACTTCTAAATTCATAGCAATCTCAAAATAATTCTCCACAGCAAAAAAAAAAGAGTTCTTACAAAAACCATCGACTCTTGACTAATTGGTCGATGTCTTTATTTATAATATAAAATTCAACCAAAATTAATGTCTAAGTACATTTTGAACCAAAAAAAAATCTCCACATGGCGTTTTCATCCAACAGTTTCTTTAATAGTCCATCCGAGATATTTTTCTGAGAAGGATGACTTCTTTCATATTCAGACCAACTAATAAACAAATCTTCATAGTTTTGAGCCCATGGGAATCTGTTTTGTTCCATCAAGGTTTCATATACTCCTCTGATATCTACTGCATGCATTTGGTACTTACCAAATTGGCATTTAGTTGTTGCAGCATGGTCCGAGCTCTGATCAGGTATTCCCCAAATTGATTCACTCTTCCTAGCTTTGCATCGGCTATCTTTGCACATTATTCAGCCCATAGCGAGTCTTGTTTGGTGTGTGTCTTGAACACGTCGCTCAGGTTGGTGAATTCATTGGGGGTTCTTAATTCATGGAGACCAACATCTTTCATCACTTTATTAATTTTACCCCAGTGTTTCTGGCCCTTGGCCCATTGCTCTTGGATTTCTTGGTGTGGGTCCCGGGTCAGCTTCACGCAGTATTTGGCAGATTTATTCATGCGGTCGAGACTACTTTTTCCAACTAGCCAAATGCCATGATTTTCCTTTTCTCGACGACATCTTTCATCACTTTATTAATTTTACCCCAGTGTTTCTGGCACTTGGCCCATTACTCTTAGATTTCTCTGTGTGGGTCCCGGGAAATCTTATTCCAATACTTAGCAAATTTATTCATGTTGTTGAGAGTACTTTTGCCTACCAGTTGAATGCCATGTTTTTCATTTTCTCGACCCTGTTGGTCTTTATCAATATATGCAAGTCTCTCTACTTCTTGTTGTACCTTTTCATGCCAACTCTCTATCTCCTTGCACGTTGCGAGCACCAAGAGAGTATGCTCCTGGAACTTGACTATGTTCTCAGTTAATAGGTTCCTTTCCTTCTTGAACTCATTGTAAACTTCATTGAACTCACCCTTTAGATACACAGTGTTCTGTGTAGCGCCCTTCTAGTATTCGACAATATGGCACTGGTGTTCGAGCTCCTTCAGGGTGTTGGCTAGTTCCTTTTCATCTCTCATGGCTCTATCCTAAGTGGCATCCAAGAGGGATTTTCCTACGCTGATTAGTTCAGACATGTGAGTTTCTGGAGTGTTGATTAAGTTCTCCTCTCTGGTAACCAAGATGGATCGATCCAAATTGATCCTTCACTTCTTTGTAGTCCTTTGATTGATGGACTTCCTCTTTTGATCATAGGATATCGCTTAGATGTCTAATACCTCATTTATCGGTTCTAGTATTTGTTTATCATCCCATGTGAGGTTGTTTCCTAAGCTACCCACAGTGTATACTTTTTCAAGACTGGGCTCCCGAACTTCCTCTCTTTGTTTTGTATATCTGACCTCCACTTGTCTCTCATCGGGGATTTAAATATTGGGCAGAGTAGAGGCATCGGGTACAGACTCATTTCTTACTTGTTTGTCAACTGTAGAAATGTCGATTTCCTTTTGTGGAGGTTCATCACTTGGACCTGTATCTACTTCCTGTTCGTCGAACTCTCTTGTGTTGAGGCCACCTTCGGACCCTATTTCCTTTTGTAAGACCTGCTTGTCTTGACCTCAAGCTCAGGGGAAGAGGTTTTCTCGGGACCTTATTCCTCTTAGACTCACATCGAGGTGTCATGAGTAGGATCTGGACTCTCTTCATCACTATAAATATGTATAAGTGTGCTCAAGGGATTCAACACTTGTGTTTCTATCAATACCCGACCTGTTTTTGGTTGAGTTATCCCCCCTTCTGGGAGATTGATCAATGACCTTGTGGATTTAGGGTTCCCTAACCCATTGGTTTTATCACGAACTATGGGACAAGGATCGCTTGTCCAGACACTTTGGACAGTGGTTGAAATCGCAGGTCTTATGATAAGGTACAGATCATCTTGCATTCGCTTCATTAACAGCTAGGTTTGTTGGTATAAAAGTGCACCCCTCTCTTGTGAAATTTGATCTTCAGGGAGATCCCTAATTTGTATTAGGGATTAATGGTAAGTCATTGTAGCTTCAATGCCATCCTAGAGATATCCTATTTCGTCGCTTGATTCATATGCTACAGTTCCTTCCTGAGCCCTGAGGATTTCTTAAGTTGTCTTCTCCAAAGATTTTGCTTGTTCTTCCAAACTCATAACCTTGAATCTGGTCATTCAAGGATCAACCCTTCTTGATGCCACTTCACCCCAATCTTGATTGTTTTTAGTGAATATTTCATCTTCGAACCAATCATGAGCATAGGCACAATAGGATGATACCTACAATGCATGTTGCAATACCAGTCCCTTGGGGTCATGCTAGCGAAATTGACCATTTTGGAATTAGAATTCTAATTTCCCTAGCCTAAATCGTTTATCATGCATAGCGTCTTTGACCATCTAGAATCCAATATGAAATCCATATGGTATGAAGGCCCTCTTCTTTTCCTTTACTAAAGTTACATTATATCCTTACAGGATGGTATAATAACAAATTTCCCCTAGCACCAATCGGTCGGGAACATAAATGGGTAATAAGTGGGGTGCCCCTCTAGTGCCAAAAAACCTAATGTAGGTTTCTCGCTCATACAAATACCAATGAAAAACTTTGGCTATGACCTTATTTGCTACATCTGACAACCTCGGGCATTCCTTCCTAAATAGAAAGAAATAGATGTGTGCAATAAACTGATCGTAGATAATAGCATAGGAATTTTTGTACATGTTTTCCCATAAGATGTCGAAATATACATGGACCGAGAGCTCCAAAGAGTGCCAATTCAGGTTCATCCTAGAGAAGGAGTTCCTGGTCCAGATGATGTCTAGCAGATATGAAGCCATGTAGAAGGTAGGAGTATCTCCTTCCTTCGGCATTTGAGCTTGGCTTATGGAGGTGATCAGCTATTTGGAGATGATGGCACCCCAATTGAAGTATGTCCGTGAAATGGAGACTATATAAGATAGAGGCATCCAAGCCTCTGAGAACTGGGAGAAATATTTATCCCCATGTAACCTGTAGATTAGAGCCATGAGATATATGTATGGTTCTCTGAGATTGACTGTCAGGTACTAGCCGACAGTCTGGTTCGTAAATCTTTTGTCCTCCCTCCACCATGACACCATGATCTTGCTGGTATCGTGTGATGCATAGAAAATTAGAACAAAATTAGTCCTCAACTTTATATCGGACTCCCTGATCTTGTAGTAACTTTTCACCTCTCATGGCAGGAAGACCCCGACGCATTTGTCATTATCATCGTTAATCAAACATTTGTGTGCACCAGCATGGTCAATAATCCACTTTAGGAGCTCAATGCAAGCAAAATACTGGAGACCAACTTGCCACCATGTGAAAATAATCCTTGCAAATATTTTGGAGGACCTCGTCATCAAGATTCCTCGTATCAAGATCATTGTGTGGGGTATATTTGAGGGGTTCTTCTTTCTTGATTTTCTTGAACACTTATTCCCAACGAGGAAAAGTTGTCTTAGCTCCAAGGCTTTCCTTTGTGTCTCTGAAAGCTAGGGTCTGGAAAAAGGCCTCCTTGGTGATCATCTTAATGACAAGCACCGGCTTGGAAGAAAACTCTAGTTGTCTTGCAACTGCTGGGAAGGAGCCCTCCTCTGCTTATGATTCTTGCAGTTTTGGGGCCCTTGGTGATTTCCTGGTGGAGGGCTTATTTGGAAGAATTGTTCCTATAAATAACAAAAAAGAAAATCCCATTTAAACATGTACACAGAGTCACATTGGGTGAGGATATATAAAATGGAACGTGAGAACACCATTAGTGGAGACATACCCGTAATGCTTGCTAAGATAATTGTTTAATACTCACTGAACTTTGGACATTCCCTCTGGACTATTAGCTTTTCTCTTTTTTTTATTCTTAATTTCTTGCTGCGCAAAATAGGATCATACACAATGAATCGAACAGGATATAACTGGAGAGGTACTA
>CBVK0100527965.1:0-11737 GCA_900067695.1 Picea abies | reverse complement strand
GTCCCGAAAGATATGAATCTCGTCTATGTTATCTGATTTATATTTTACATCTAACCCCCTAGTAGATCAGTAGTATGCATGTCTTGTTTTTGTCTTATTTGCAGGAAAAGCTTTGTGGAAGGAGCAGCAGCAAGGAGACAACAACTCAACGGAGGATCTACTTCGACCTTCAGTAAATAAGGTTGGTTCATTCTTCTTGTGCATAACTGAGAAAAGGGGTTGTGATTTTGGGTAGAAGGTTAAAGTTTAAATCTGAAGGGTCATGATCTGCGTATAGGCTTAGAACCCTAGCTTATTGGTCCGTAGGGTAGATTACCCCACAACAAGGATAGAGTAGGCTAGGATGGGGTAGGGAAGGTAGGCTAGGCTAGGCCAGGCTAGGCTAGGTAGAGTAGGATAGGCTAGGCTAGGCTAGGCTACATAGAGTAGGCTAGGCTAAGGTAAGCTAAGCTAAGCTAGGCTAAGCTAGGCTAGGCTACGCTAGGCTATGCTAGGCTAGGCTAGGCTACGCTAGGTTAGGCTACGTTAGGCTAGGCAAGGCAAGGCAAAGAAAGGCTAGGCAAAGCTAAGCGAAGCAAAGCTAGGCTTAGCTAGGCTAGGCTAAGCTAGGAAAAGCTAGGCTAAGCTAAGCTAGGCTAAGCTAGGATAAGCTAAGAAAGCATTAGCTAGGCTAAGCTAGGCTAAGCTACGTAGAGTAGTCTAGGATAGAGTAGGCTAGGCTAGGTAGAGTAGGCTAGACTAGGTTAGGCTAGGCTAGGATAGAGTAGTCTAGGATAGGTAGAGTAGGCTAGGCTAGGCTAGATAGAGTAGGCTAGGTAGAGTAGTCTATGCTACGTAGAGTAGGCTAGATAGAGTAGTCTAAGCTAGTCTAAGCGAAGCAAAGCTAGGCTAAGCTAGGCTAAGCTAAGCTAGGCAAAGCTAGGTTAGGCTAGGCAAAGCTAGGCAAAGCTAGACTAGGCCAGGCAAAGCTAGATTAAGCTAGGCTAAGAAAGGCTAGGCTAAGCAAGGCTAGGTAGAGTAGTCTAGACTAGGCAAGGCTAGGTATAGTAGGCTAGGCTAGGATAGGATAGGATAGAGTAGGCTAAGCTAGGTAGAGTAGGCTAGGCTAGGCTAAGCTAGGCTAGGTATAGTAGGCTAGGCTAGGCTAGACTAGGTAGAGTAGGCTAGGTAGAGTAGGCTAGAGTAAGCTAGGCTAGATAGAGTAGGCTAGGCTAGGCTAGGCTAGAATAGGCTAGGCTAGGCTAGGCTAAGCTAGGCTAGGTAGAGTAGGCTAGGCTAGGCTAAGTAGAGTAGGCTAGATTAGGTTAGGCTAGGTAGAGTAGGCTAGGATAGGATAGGATAAGATAGAGTAGGCTAGGTAGAGTAGGCTAGGCTAGGCTAGGTAGAGTAGGCAAAGTAGATTAGGCTAGAGTAGGCTAGGCCAGGTAGAGTAGACTAGGCTATTTAGAGTAGGCTAGGCTAGGTAGAGTAGGGTAGGTTAGGTAGAGTAGACTATAGTAGGCTAGAATAGGTTAAGATAGAATAGTGTAGGCTAGGTAGACTAGGCTAGGCTAGGCTAAGATAGAATAGTGTAGGCTAGGTAGAGTAGGCTAGGCTAGGCTAGGATAGGATAGAGTTGGCTAGGTAGAGTAGGCTAGGCTAGGTAGATTAGGCTAGGCTAGGCTAAGATAGGATAGAGTAGGCTAGGTTAGGTAGAGTAGGCTAGAGTAGGTTAGGCTAGGTGGAGTAGGTTAGGTAGAGTAGGCTGGGCTAGGCTAGGCTAGGCTAGGCTAGGCTAGGCTAGATAAAGTAGGCTAGGCTAGGAGAGAGTAGGCTAGGCAATGCTAGGCTAGGTAGAGTAGGCTAGGATAGAGTAGGCGAGGCTAGGTATGTAGGACATGATAGAGTAGTCTAGGCTACGCTAGGCTAGGTAGAGTAGGCTAAGCTAGGCTAGAGTAGGCTAGAGTAGGCTACGCGGGGTAGAGTAGGCTAGGTAGAGTAGTTTAGGCTAGGCTAGGTAGAGTAGGCTTGGTAGAGTAGTTTAGGCTAGGCTAGGTAGAGTAGGCTAGGCTAGACTAGGTAGAGTAGGATAGGCTAGGCTATGTAGAGTAGGCTAAGCTAGGCTAGGTAGAGTAGGATAGGCTAGGCTATGTAGAGTAGGCTAGGCTAGGCTAGGCTAGGTAGAGTAGGCTAGGCTAGGCTAGGTAGAGTAGGCTAGAGTAGGCTAGGCTAGGTAGAGTAGGCTAGGCTATTCTAAGATAGGATAGAGTATGTTAGGGTAGGCTAGGCTAGGTAGAATAGGCTAGGCTGGGTAGAGTAGGGTAGGTAGAGTAGGCTAGAGTAGGCTAGGCTAGGTAGAGTAGGCTAAGCTAGGTAGAGTAGACTAGGCTAGGCTAGGATAGGATAGAGTAGGCTAGGCTAGGCTAGGTAGAGTAGGTTAGGCTAGGCTAGGCTAGGATAGGTAGAGTAGGCTAGGTAGAGTAGGCTAGGTTAGGTTAGGATAAGATAGAGTAGGCTAGGCTAGGCTAGGTAGAGTAGGCTAGGCCGAGATAGGCTAGGCTAGGTAGAGTAGGCTAGGCTAGGCTGGGCTAGCTAGAGTTGGCTAGGATAAAGTAGGCTAGGCTAGGTAAAGTAGGCTAGGCTAGAGTGAGCTAGGCTAGGCTAGGTTAGGATAGAGTAGGCTAAGCTAGGTAGAGTAGGCTAGGCTAGGGTAGAGTGGGTTAGGTGGGGTAGAGTAGGCTAGGCTAGGCTACGCTAGTATAGAGTAGGCTAGGCAAGGTAGAGTAGGTTAGGATAGGATAGAGTAGGCTAGGTAGAGTAGGATAGGCTATGCTATGTAGAGTAGGCTAGGATAGGCTAGGCTAGGTAGAATAGGCTAAGCTAGGCTAGGCTAGGTAGAGTAGGTTAGGATATGATAGAGTAGGCAAGGCTAGGCTAGGCTAGGTAGAGTAGGCTAGGTGTAGTAGGCTAGGTAGAGTAGGCTAGCCTATGCTAGGATAGGATAGAGTAGGCTAGGCTAGGTAGAGTAGACTAGGATAGGATAGACTAGTCTAGGTAGAGTAGGCTAGCCTAAGCTAAGCTAGGTAGAGTAGGCTAAGTAGAGTAGACTAGACTAGGCTAGCATAGGATATAGTAGGATAGGTAGAGTATGCTAGGCTAGGCTAAGTAGAGTAGAGTAGGCTAGAGTAGGCTAGAGTAGGCTAGGTAGAGTAGGCTAAGTAGAGTAGGCTAGGTAGAGTAGGCTAGAGTAGGTTAGGCTACGTAGATTAGGCTAAGCTAGGGTAGGATAGGATAGAGTAGGCATTTAGAGTAGGCTAGGCTAGGTAGAGTAGGCTAGGTAGAATAAGCTAGCCTAGGCTAGGATAGGATAAAGTAGGCTAGGTAAGGTAGGCTAGGCTAGGCCAGGCTAGGTTAGGTAGAGTAGGCTAGGCTAGGCTAGGTAGAGTAGGCTAGAGTAGGTTAGGCTAGGTAGAGTAGGCTAGGTTAGGCTAAGATAGGATAGAGTAGAGTAGGCCAGGTAGAGTAGGCTAGGTTAGGGTAGGATAGGATAGAGCAGGCTAGGCTAGGATAGGTAGAGTAGGCTAGGCTAAGTAGAGTAGCCTAGCCTAGGCTAGGCTAGTCTAGGTAGAGTAGGCTAGGCTAGGTAGAGTAAGCTAGGCTAATCTAGGCTAAGCTAAGCGAAGCTAAGCTAGGCTAAGCTAAGCTAAGATAAGGTAAGCTAGGCTAAGCTAAGCTAAGCTAAGATAATCTAGCTAAGATAAGCTAGACTAAGCTAAGCTAAGATAAGCTAAGCTAAGATAAGCTAAGATAAGCAAAGCTAAGATAAGCTAGGCTAAGCAAAGATAAGCTAGGCTAAACTAAGCGAAGCTAAGCTAGGCTAAGCTAAGCTAAGATAAGCTAGGCTAAGCTAAGCTAGGCTAAGGCTAGGCTAGGCAGAGTAGGCTAGGTAGAGTAGGAAAGGCTAAGATAGGTAGAGTAGGCTATGTTAGGCTAGGTAGAGTAGGCTAGGCTAGCCTAGGCTAGCATAGGATAGAGTAGGATAGGTAGAGTAGGCCAGGCCAGGCTAGGCTAGTTAGAGTAGGCTAGGCTATGTTAGGCTAAGTAGAGTAGACTAGGTAGAGTAGGCTAGAGTAGGCTAGTCTAGCTAGAGTAGGCTAGGCTAGGCTAGGATAGGATAGAGTAGGCTAGGCTAGGCTAGGCTAAGTAGAGTAGGCTAGGCTAGGCTAGGCTAGGTAAAGTAGGCTAGGCTAAGTAGAGTAGGCTAGGTAGAGTAGGCTAGAGTAGGCTATGCTAGGTAGAGTAGGCTTGGTAGAGTAGGCTAGGATAGAGTAGGCTAGGCTTGGTAGAGTAGGTTTGGTAGAGTAGGATAGGCTAGATAGAGTAGGCTAGGCTAGGTTAGGCTAGGATAGAGTAGGCTAGGTAGAGTAGGCTAGGCTAGTCTAGGCTAGGTAGAGTAGTCTAGGCTAGGCTAGACTAGGCTAAATAGAGTAGGCTAGTTGAGAGTAGGCTAGAGTAGGTTAGGCTAGGTAGATTAGGCTAGGCTAGGATATGATAGAATAGAGTAGGCTAGGTAGAGTAGGCTAGGCTAGGCTAGGTAGAGTAGGCTACGCTAGGCCAGGCCAGGCTAGGATAGAGTAGGCTAGGTAAGGTAGGCTAGGTTGGGCTAGGCTAGGTAGAGTAGGCTAGGTTAGGCTAGGCTAGGTAGAGTAGGCTAGAGTAGGCTAGGCTAGGTAGAGTAGGCTAGGCTAAGCTAGGGTAGGATAGATTAGGCTAGGCTATGATAGAATAGGATAGAGTAGGCTAGGATAGGGTAGGGTAGATAGGTTAGGCTAGGCTAGGCTAGGCTAGGTAGGGTAGGCTAGATAGAGTAGGCTAGAGTAGGCTAGGTAGAGTAGGCTAGGCTAGGTTAGACTAGGATAGAGTAGGTTAGTCTAAGCTAAGCTAAGCTAGGTTAAGAAAAGCTAGGCTAAGCTAAGCGAAGCAAAGCTAGTCTAAGCTAGGCTAGGCTAGGCTAGGCATAGCTAGGCAAAGTTAGGCTAAGCTAAGCGAAGCTAAGCTAGGCTAGGTTTGGCTAGGCTTGTCTAGGCTAAGCTGGGCTAAGCTAAGATAGGCTAGGCAAAGCTAGGCTAAGCTAAGCGAAGCAAAGCTAGGCTAAGCTAAGCTAGGCTAAGCTAGGGTTAGAGTAGGCTAGGATAGGCTAAGCTAAGCTAGACTTAGAGTAGGCTAGGATAGGCTAGGCTAGGTAGAGTAGGCTAGGCTAGGAGAGGATAGATTAGGCTAGGTAGAGTAGCCTAGGCTAGGCTAGGCTAGGCTATGTAGAGTAGGCTAGAGTAGGTTAGGCTATGTAGAGTAGGCTAGGCTAGGCTAAGATAGGATAAAGTATGCTAGGCTAAGCTAGGCTAGGTAGAATAGGCTAGGCTGGGTAGAGTAGGGTAGGTAGAGTAGGATAGAGTAGGCTAGGCTAGGCTAGGATAGGATAGAATAGGTTAGGTAGAGTAGGCTAGGCTAGGCTAGGCTATGTAGAGTAGGTTAAGCTAGGCTAGGCTAGGATAGGTAGAGTAGGCTAGTCTAGGTAGAGTAGGCTAGGATAGGTTAGGATAAGATAGAGTACGATAGGCTAGGCTAGGTAGAGTAGGCTAGGAGGAGTAGGCTAGAGTAGGCTAAGCTAGGTAGAGTAGTGTAGGCTAGGCTAGGATATGATAGAGCAGGCTAGGTAGAGTAGGCTAGGTTAGGCTAGGCTAGGTAGAGTAGGCTAGGTAGAGTAGGTTAAAGTAGGCTAGGCTAGGTAGAGTAGGCTAGGCTAAGCTAGGATAGGGTAGAGTAGGCTAGGCTAGAATATGATAGGATAGAGTAGGCTAGGATAGGGTAGGGTAGGTAGGCTTGGCTAGGCTAGGCTAGGCTAGGTAAGGTAGGCTAGGTATAGTAAACTAGAGTAGGCTAGGCTAGGTATAATAGGCTAGGCTAGGATAGAGTAGGCTAGAGTAGGCTAGGCTAGGCTAGGCTAGAGTAGACAAGGCTGGGTAGAGTAGGCTAGGCTAGGCTAGGATAGGTAGAGTAGGCTTGGTAGAGTTGGCTAGAGTGGGCTAGGCTAGGTAGAGTAGGCTAGGCTAGGCTAGGAGAGGATAGAGTACACTAGGTAGAGTAGTCTAGGTTAGGCTAAGCTAGGTATAGTACGCTAGGTAGAGTAGGCTAGATTAGGCTAGGCTAGGTAGAGTAGGCTAGGCTAAGATAGGATAGGATAGAGTAGGCTAAGTAGAGTAGGCTAGAGTAGGCTAGGCTAGGTAGAGTAGGCTAAGCTAGGCTAGGATAGAGTAGGCTAGGCTAGATATAGTAGGCTAAGTAGAGTAGGCTAGGCTAGGATAGGATAGGATAGAGTAGGCGAGGTAAAGTAGGCTAGGCTAGGCTAGACTAGGTAGTGTAGGTTAGGCTAGGGTAGGCTAGGCTAGGTAGAGTAGGCCAGGGTAGGAGAGGATAGATTAAGCTAGGTAGAGTAGGCTAGGCTGGGCTAGGCTAGGCTATGTAGAGTAGGTTAGGATAGGCTAGGCTAGGTAGAGTAGTCTAGGCTAGACAAGGTAGAGTAGGCTAGGCTAGTCTAAGCTAGGAGCGAGTAGGCTAGGCAAGGGTAGGCTAGGTAGAGTAGGCTAGGATAGAGTAGGCGAGGCTAGGTAGAGTAGGCCAGGATAGAGTAGGCTAGGCTAGGCTAGGCTATAGGTAGAGTAGGCTAGGTAGAGTAGGCTTGGCTAGGTAGAGTAGGCTAGGCTAGGATAGAGTAGGCTAGAGTAGGCTAGGCTAGGCTAGGCTAGAGTAGGCTAGGCTAGGTAGAGTAGGCTAGGCTAGGCTAGGATAGGTAGAGTAGGCTTGGTAGAGTTGGCTAGAGTAGGCTAGGCTAGGCTAGGAGAGGATAGAGTACGCTAGGTAGAGTAGTCTAGGCTAGGCTAAGCTAGGTATAGTACACTAGGTAGAGTAGGCTAGATTAGGCTAGGCTAGGTAGAGTAGGCTAGGCTTGGATAGGATAGGATAGAGTAGGCTAGGTAGAGTAGGTTAGAGTAGGCTAGGCTAGGTAGAGTAGGCTAGGCTAGGCTAGGATAGAGTAGGCTAGGCTAGGCTAGGCTAGATAGAGTAGGATAAGTAGAGTAGGCTCGGGTAGGCTAGGATAGGATAGTATAGGATAGAATAGGCGATGTAGAGTAGGCTAGGCTAGGCTAGACTAGGTAGTGTAGGCTAGGCTAGGGTAGGCTAGGCTAGGCTAGGCTAGGCTAGGGTAGTGTAGGCTAGGCTAGGCTAGGCTAGTGTAGGTTAGACTAAACTAGGCTAAGCTAGGCTAAGCTAAGCTAGGCTAAGCTAGAATAGGCTAGAGTAGACTAGAGTAAGCTAGAATAGGCTAGAGTAGGCTAGGCTAGGATAAAGTAGGCTCGGTAGAGTAGGCTAGGGTAGGCTAGGCTAGGCTAGGCTAGGCTAGGTAGAGTAGGCTAGGATATGATAGGATAGAGTAGGATAGACTAGGTTAGAATAGGCTAGGTAGAGTAGGCTAGGATGGGGTAGGGTAGGTAGGCTAGGCTAGGACAGGATAGGATAAAGTAGGTTGGGCTAGGCTAGGCTAGGTAGAGTTGGCTAAGTAGAGTAGCCTAGAGTAGGCTAGGCTAGGGTAGAGTAGGATAGAGTAGGCTAGACTAGGTAGAGTAAGCTAGGCTAGGCTAGGCTAGTTAGAGTAGGCTAGAGTGGACTAGGCTAGATAGAGTAGGCTAGGTGAGGATAGGATAGGATAGAGTAGGCTAGGTAGAGTAGGCTAGGCTAGGCTAGGCTAGGTAGAGTAGGCTAGGGTAGGTAGAGTAGGCTAGGATAGAGTAGTCTAGGCTAGGTAGAGTAGGCAAGGATAAAGTAGGCTAGGCTAGGCTAGGTAGAGTAGTCTAGGCTACGTAGAGTAGCCTAAGCTAGACTACGCAGAGTAGGCTAGGTAGAGTAGTCTAGGCTACGTAGAGTAGGCTAGGTAGAGTAGTCTAGGTTAGGCTAAGCAAGGTTAGGCTAAGCAAGACTAGGCTAAGCTATGTTAGGCAAAGCTAGGCTAGGCTAAGCTAGGCTAAGCAAAGCTAGTCTAGGCTAAGCTAGGCTAAGCTAAGCTAAGCTAAGCTAGGCTAGGATAGGCTAAGCTAGGCTAAGCTAAGCGAGGCAAAACTAGGCTAATCTAAGCGAGGCAAATGTAGACTAACCTAAGCTATGCTAGTATGAGCTAGGCTAAGCTAAGCTAAGCTAAGCTAGGCTAAGCTAGGCTAGGCTACGCTAGGCTAAGCTAGGCTAGGCTAGGCTACGCTAGGTTAGGCTACGTTAGGCCAGGCAAGGCAAGGCAAAGAAAGGCTAGGCAAAGCTAAGTGAAGCAAAGCTAGGCTCAGCTAAGCTAGGCTAAGCTAGGCAAAGATAGGCTAAGATAAGCTAGGCTAAGCTAGGATAAGCTAAGCTAGCATTAGCTAGGCTGAGCTAGGCTAAGCTACGTAGAGTAGTCTAGGATAGAGTAGGCTAGGCTATGTAGAGTAGGTTAGACTCGGTTAGGCTAGGCTAGGATAGAGTAATCTAGGCTAGGTAGAGTAGGCTAGGCTAGGCTAGATAGAGTAGGCTAGGTAGAGTAGTCTAGGCTACGTAGAGTAGGCTAGATAGAGTAGTCTAAGCTAGGCTAAGTGAAGCAAAGCTAGGCTAAGCTAGGCTAAGCTAAGCTAGGCAAAGCTAGGATAGGCTAGACAAAGCTAGGCAAAACTAGACTAGGCTAGGCAAACCTAGATTAAGATAGGCTAAGAAAGGCTAGGCTAAGCTATGCTAGGAAAAGCTAGGCTAGGCTAATCTAGGCTAAGCAAAGCTAGGCTAAGCTAGGCTAAACTAAGTTAAGCTAGGCTAGGATAAACTAGGCTAAGCTAGGCTAAGCTAGGCTAAGCTAAGCTAAGCTAAGCTAGGCTAGACTAGGCTAAGCTAGGCTAAGCTAAATGAGGCAAAGCTAGGCTAAGCTAAGCGAGGAAAAGCTAGGCTAAGCTAAGCTAGGCTAGGATGAGCTAGGCTAAGCTAAGCTAAGCTAGACTAAGCTAGGCTAGGCTAGGCTAGGCTAGGCTAGGCAAGGCAAGGCAAGGCAAGGCAAAGCAAGGCTAAACAAAGCTAGGTAGAGTAGGGTAGGTTGGGTAGAGTAGACTAGAGTAGGCTAGAATAGGTTAAGATTGAATAGTGTAGGCTAGGTAGAGTAGGCTAGGCTAGGCTAAGATAGAATAGTGTAGGCTAGGCTAGGATAGGATAGGATAGAGTTGCCTATGTAGAGTAGGCTAGGCTAGGTAGAGTACGCTAGGCTAGGCTAAGATAGGATAGAGTAGGCTAGGTTAGGTAGAGTAGGCTAGAGTAGGTTAGGCTAGGTGGAGTAGGCTAGGTAGAGTAGGCTAGGCTAGGCTAGGCTAGATAGAGTAGGCTAGGCTAGGAGAGAGTAGGCTAGGCAAGGCTAGGCTAGGTAGAGTAGGCTAGGATAGAGTAGGCGAGGCTAGGTTTGTAGGACATGATAGAGTAGTCTAGGCTACGCTAGGCTAGGTAGAGTAGGCTAGGCTAGGTAGAGTAGGCTAGGCTAGGGTAGAGTAGGCTAGAGTAGGCTACGCGGGGTAGAGTAGGCTAGGTAGAGTAGTTTAGGCTAGGCTAGGTAGAGTAGGTGTTGTTCCAGAGTTTGTGTTTTAAGGCTATAAAACACACCGTCTAGGCATCCAAAGATAATAATGTTTTTTAAAACTAAAAAACAAAGAAGACTAGATCAGATTTAATTTCTCAACTGTCTCTGTCTTTCTTCCCTTTGTTCTTGGATAGTTATATCGCGTTCTATCGCTGCCCATGATTATTCTAACTCGTTTCTATTTCTTGCGGTTTGCAGGATAGTATTAAATAGGTTCAATGCGATACTAGTTTGGTCTTGTAAACCTGGTTCTACGTTTGGTTGTCTCACGTTTGGGACTGTCATAGATGATTGATTTTTTATAATTTTTATTTAAAGGGTTTCTGTAGCAGAGAAGAGTTTATCTTTAGAACAATGTAAACGTTATTTCGAATATATGATAATATTTACGAAATCCTTTCATCTATTACGAAATAAATGCAAAGATATTCCCAATAAATGCTTTTTATGCTCGTACCTGAGATTTTCCGATATTTTCGAATATATAATAGATGCCTGTCATATACATGTCATTTCTGAGAATAATTTATCATTGTTGAACTTAACTTAAGTTTGGAAATGCCTTTATCGGGGTTTCGGGACTTTCAATATTAAGAAAACGAGTCATCATGAAACCCCGATCGCCGAAACTGCGATCTATTAATTTAATTAATCATTTTATCATTTTAATTAATCTAGATAGTCTTTTCGGGGTTTCGTTAATCAAGAATTCAGAATTCGAGAAATCGGGGGTCGGGAGATCGGGACTTCTGATGTTGTGAGAATTTATATTCACGAAATCGCGAATGGCGATTTCCCGATGTAATTAATTACTCTTAATCATACTTAGCGTTAGCTTATTGTCAAATCTCCAGTAAGAAATGATTATGATCGGGGATCGGGGAATTGGAGAAAACGATGTTGAGTTTACTTGTTCATTCAAAACTGTGAAACGCGATTTCCCGACATGATTAATTCAAAGTTGAAACTCATTTTAAAACGATAGTTAAGTAAAAGATGAATTAATCATGTATTAGCGTATCGGGAAATTGGAGGTCGGGAGATCGGGACTTAATATGCATTGAAATTTGCTATTACCAAATAGCGAACTCCGATATCCCGATATGTTTTAAAATTCTTAAGTTTTGTCGTTTAAGTTCATTCTTAATATTATTCGGAAAAGTATTTGGGCATTCATTGATTAATTTTCAACCATCTTTTTCCCGAAATAAACCTCGAGTGTATTTCAGATTCATTAAGTATGAAAATTTTTGTTTTATAAAGATTTTAAATAGTGCAAAGACCCCAGGATATCAAACATTTTGTTCTTAACGTAAAAATTTAAGTTCTGTTTCAACAGTAGGCTTGGTAGAGTAGTTTAGGCTAGGCTAGGTAGAGTAGGCTAGGCTAGGTAGAGTAGGATAGGCTAAGCTATATAGAGTAGGCTAGGCTAGGCTAGGTAGAGTATGATAGGCTAGGCTAGGTAGAGTAGGATAGGCTGGACTATGTAGAGTAGGCTAGGCTAGGCTAGGCTAGGTAGAATAGGCTAGAGTAGGCTAGGCTAGGTAGAGTAGGCTAGGCTATTCTAAGATAGGATAGAGTATGCTAGGCTAGGCTAGGCTAGGTAGAATAAGCTAGGCTGGGTAGAGTAGGGTAGGTAGAGTAGGCTAGAGTAGGCTAGGCTTGGTATAGTAGGCTAGGCTAGGTAGAGTAGACTAGGCTAGGCTATTCTAAGATAGGATAGAGTATGCTAGGCTAGGCTAGGCTAGGTAGAATAGGCTATGTTATCACTCCAATAAACCCTTTGTGGTTGCAGACCAAAGGTGCTTGGTAACTGAAGAAATGAATGTTTTTGTATTTTTAAGGGTGGATCAATGGGATAACTCAATTCAACTTATGGCATTCAGACATCAAAATGATAAACAAATAGACAGTGCTCTCCAAGATTGGTTAAACAGTAAAATATCTTTCAGTGGATGAAGAAAAGATTGCTCATAAACCAGTGCAAAGAAGGGTCTAATAAACAACTAAAGAAACTGATTATAATGTCATGAACCAAACAATAGGATAACAGCTATTCAAGGTTTGACAACA
>CBVK0100527964.1:0-11737 GCA_900067695.1 Picea abies | reverse complement strand
CTCTTCCGATCTCACTCTCAATCTCCCCACCCAGGAAGTAGAAGTGATAATTTGATAGGACATTCCTTGAGTCCTTAAAGATCATAACCTTGGTTTTCCCAAGGTTGACCATCCATTGTCAAAGGTCGCATAATCTGATTTAGGTGTCCAATTATCTCTAAAGACCCTCCAAAGTGGATGCCAATAAAACCACATCGTCAATGAAGAGGAGATTGGAGATCAAGACATGGCGAAGGAGGTAGCCATCCCTAGGCTAGATATTCTTATGTAGAAAGAATTACGGCTCATAAATATATATCCCAAATGATGTCGTTGGTTTTAATAACCAGCAGCAAATATACACAACCATCTACAAAGCAAGGGACACAAGGAGTTTACACTCATGAATTAGATGTTTAGTGCAACCATA
This sequence comes from Picea abies, assembly GCA_900067695.1. Classification (NCBI taxonomy): domain Eukaryota; kingdom Viridiplantae; phylum Streptophyta; class Pinopsida; order Pinales; family Pinaceae; genus Picea; species Picea abies. The sequence continues at coordinate 11,328 of CBVK0100527964.1, read as the reverse complement.
TGCATAACTTTCTCCACAATATCTCCTTAAATATTTCTGTGAATCTCTCAACTGATCTTCATCCCTAACATCTCTCTTTTCTCCTCATCTATGATTCTTACGTAGACTTCTATGCTTGGTCTACATCATTATAAAGTCATCATACAATTTAGACATTATTCATGATCCACAAGTAGGAGTTAATCCTTCATACTCCCCCTTAACGAATACTTGTGATCTCAATATGTAATAATCATCCTCTGTCTTTTCAATTGCCTTTTGAACTAGTGTCATTTTCATCTTCTATGATCTTTGACTTTGATGCTCTTTGTCTTCATCTTTTGTCTTTTGTGATCTTTGGTCTTCTTTATCCTTTATCCTCAATCTTCTTCAATTTTCATCTTGTATCCGTAAAACATAAACAATGTGTTTGTTGAATTCCATATAAAATTGTTACCATCCACCGAAACACATGGATCACCAACCACTGTATCCATCGGTTCTCTAGGAAACTTTTTCTTTTGCATGGTTCAACAACAATTCTTCAATCACGATCATTTTCCCTCCCCCTGCATCATCATCAATCATCATCCTGGGTTTTCTTTGGCTTACCCACAACCATACTCTAGGTTTTTCTACGTTACCCTCAACCATTACATCCTCAAGTGATTTTGGCTTACCACAAACCATACATTTGCATAAAGTGGTTCCAACTGACCACAAACCTTCTTCTTCCATTACAACTAGTTTTTGGTTTACCACAAACTAATCAACAATCAAGCTATAGGAGTATACTTGCCTCATCATGGCTTACATCAACATTTGACTCAAGTACATACAATTTCAAATTTTCATTTCAAGCTAATCTAGCCCTTATTCAAACATTGGACCAAGAACATTTTCTTTCCATCATCAAAAAACACTATCAAGGAGGACTATTAAACTTCTTAGGGATGTCATTTTTCATGGATTCACTGCTTTTGCATCTCAATTTCTAAACACACGGTACTATTTATTCTTACCTTGCTTCTTCACTTCATCATTCATTCATTTGAGTGCTTCATTCTTCATTTCCATTTTCCTGTGCCATTTTCTTTGTTGCTTTTGTTCATGTCCAGGAGTCTACCTTCTGCTTCTTTTGTCTTCTTATTTCATCTTGTTCTTAATGCCTTCTTCTTCTTTCTTCATTTTTCTTGTACTTTCCTCTATCATCTTTTGTCATGGAGTATGCATCTTCATCTATCTTCTTCTTTTTGTTGTCAATTTCTTTCATGTACACTTGCAATCTTTTTCATCTTTCTATACCTGCATAAATGTTGTTTGTTGGAGTGATATCAAGGAAACTTATGACCTTGGTTTGGAAAACTTAATTGACACACCACTGTCATGACTTGACTTCACTATCACTTTACCAAGACTTCATTACATAACTAGGTTCTTTCGACTCACACCTAGACTTGACTTCGAATTTACTTTGGCTCTAGGATCTCAACTTGACTTCGAATTTACTTTGGCTCTAGAATCTCAACTTGACTTCGAATTTACTTTGGCTCTAGGATCTCAGCTTGACTTCAACAGTTGACTTTGACAACTTCAATGATCTTGTCTCACTTAGCTTAAACTTGACTTTGACTCTAATCAACTTTGATTCTAACTTCATCTTTGACTAATTTTGTCTTGAAGAGTAAGATAAAAAACCTTCATAACATGAACTTTACATGACTCTCTTCCCATTTACAAATAGACTTGGATTTGGCTTTGTTATCATAGGATTTGTACTTGTGCAAATCCCTCCACAAGATCCCAATCTCGTGTAACAAATGGAAGTTTCTATCAATGTCAATTAAGTAGATACTTCCCTCATTTTAGTGATGGAAGAAGGTCTAACACAAGGGAGGCTTCCCTGGTGACCTCTAGGGATCAAATAGCAAGACTAGTCAATCCTACAACCCCCTATCTGTTAAATTTAGATCTGCTATTAAGTTCTTTTCAATTTACTAGACAATAATAGCATAAGTAGGATCACTGAGAGAAACACAATCACAAGGTACACAGCATTTTATCCTGGGAAACCCTCATGGGGGAGAAAACCCAGCAAAAGCTTCCTTAATATAGATTTACAATACAATGCCAAGATAAAAGACCAAACACTAGAGAATATCCAAGATTGAGTAATGCGCCTCTCTCTCCTTCTTCTTGCAACTGTAGCTACCTCCAAACTTGCACACTAGATGAGTGACTTGAGTAAGTGAGTGAATGAGGTGCTATACTCTCTTAATTATACTAGTTGAGGAGCACTAGGGTTGTGTCTCTTCATTAGGCAAGGCCGACTTCTTCAACTAGTGGTTAAAACCACTTTAATTATCCCTAGGGGCCAACTTCTTAATTAGCATCATATAAACATGGTTTGACCAATCCACAATAGGGGATTTGGTCATGCATAAGTCCCGACATGATCAATCCACAAAAGGGGATTGATCTATTTAATAATAACTCAATTATAATTAGAATATACTTCGCAGTTACAATATTTCAACACTCCCCCTTAACAAGAAGGGTATTCTACAACATCATCGGGAGAGAGAGAGAGAGAGAGAGGGCAACAACATCATCAGCATCTGGAACATTCACTGGCATATCTATAAATCATCAGAAGTTTTTCTCATCATCAATATCATCATCATTCACAGTATGGAGCTGGAACAGCATCATCATCATCGTTCACAGCATGGAGCTAGAATCTGAAACATCAACATCAGTTAGTATAAAACTATAACAACAACATCAGCAACACTAGGTTGATACAACATCATCAACAACACGAGGCTGGAGCAACAACATTATCATCATATAGCAATAGAATGAGGCAGGTGCAACAACATTTTGTGGTACTTTCACAGAGCATGGGGATCTGCCCAGGAATCATAAGAAACCCTACGATATAAAATCCTTACGGAGCTACCACGTGGTACTCTGACAAACCGTCCTTACCGGACCATCAGGATCTTCCCAGGAATCAAAAGAGTCCCTAGGATTATAAAATCCTAACAAAGCTACCACTACTAACCACAACTAGCACATACATGCACATGTACTCTGACAGACCGTCCTTACCGAACATTCGGGATCTGTCTAGGGATGATCAATCCCCTAGGATATAAAATCCTAACTGAGCTACCCGTTGTTGGCCAGGATACCATAGTATCATCAGCATCACTCCCCCTTTCGAGGGAGGTCCTTTCGGACTATAATAAGCTTGTCTCGAAAGTATTCAAACTTTACACGAGACAGAGGCTTGGTCAACACATCTGCAACCTGCTCATCTGTGCCAACATATTGGAGCTTTACAGCGCCCCTTTGCACCATATCACGAATGTAGTGATACCGGATTTCTATGTGCTTCGACTTGTCATGGAACACTGGGTTCTCCTTCATTTTTATGCAACTCTGGTTATCACATAGAATCATGGTGGCTTCCATCTCCAAATCAAATAGACTTGTTAACAACTTTCGAAGCCATATGGCTTCACAATTGGTTGAACATGCTGCAATGTATTCCGCTTATATCGTGCTAAGAGCAATACTGGATTGCTTCCTGCTCTGCCATGAAGTCATGGCTGACCCCAGACTGAAACAACATCCTGAAGTGCTCTTTCTATCAGAAACACTTCCAGCCCAATCTGAATCAGTATAACCAACCAGTCTGAAGTCATGATCTCCATTATAATAGAGACCAAAGTCCAACGTACCCTTAAGGTATCTCATCACATGTTTTGCAGTAACAAGGTGAACACGTATGGGCTCTACCAGGTACTGACTCAAGGTGTTCACAGCAAAACATATATCTGGCCTGGTATTCGTCAAATACATCAACTATCCAATGATCTGTCTGTACAACGTAGCATCAACCAATTTTGGCAAAGTATCAACCAGGAGCTTCAACTTTGTTTCCATGGGTGTGTTCATGGCTTTACATTCCAACATATCACATCTCTTCAGTATTTCAACTGCATACTTCCCTTGGTTAAGGAAGATCTTCTCTGGGCTCTGCCAAACTTCAAGACCTAAGAAATAGTGCATCAGGCCTAGGTCTTTCATCTCAAATTCTGCAGCAAGCTTCTTCTTACAATCACTGATGAGCTTTTCTTCTCCGGTTAAGAATAAGTCATCCACATACAGCAGCAATATAACCGGCTCATCATTTATAACCTTGAAGTAAAGGTTAGAATCAGCTTTACTCTTGGTAAAGCCCAAGCTTGTCAAGAAACTGTCAATTCTGCCATACCAAGCTCTAGGAGCTTGCTTCAACCCGTACAGAGCCTTCTTCAACCTACAGACATGAGTCTTTCTATCTTCAACTTCAAACCCTTGAGGTTGTTCTATATACACTTCTTCTTTAATAACACCATTTAAGAAGGTTGTTTTCACATCCATCTGGTGTAACTTCCACTTCATCTTAGCTGCAAGAGCTATGATGGTTCTAATAGAAGTGTATCTGGCTACAAGAGCGAACATCTCTTCATAATCAGTGACTTCCTTTTGAGAAAAGCCACGAGCTACAAAACTTGCTTTATGTTTTTCAATACTTCCATCTGTAGCATGTTTTATCTTGTATAACCATTTGGAAGATACCACATCTTTGTTCTTCGTTCTGGGAACAATTTCCCATACATCGTCCTTTATAATGGATTGGTATTCTTTTGTTACGGCATCTCTGCCCATTCTTTCTTCTAAATGGCTTCTTCAAAGCAAGTAGGCTCATTTTCTATGAGATCACACATCAAAGCCATATAACTGGAGAATGGCTTAGGTTTCTTGATTTATCTCATGGTTCCTTATGGGGCACCATACTTCTCTCCATCTTGAATAAGTTCCCTTTCCCAAGCTGGCTTTCTCTTGTGAGAGATCGTCATTTGGAGAGGTTCTTGAGATTTTGTCATATCATGATCTTCTAGAATCTCATCATCAAGGGTAGTTGTAACTTCCCTCACTGGTTCTGCAACTCTGGGAGTTACATGCTCTTCTTCATATACTTCTTCATGCTAGCATCTCCTTGCTTTCTTGAGTGTTGCATCTTCATCAAAGGTTACATCTCTGTTGATCTCAATATGATGGTAACCTGGTATGTAAATTCTGAAGGCCTTAGAGACCTCACAATATCCAACAAATATTCCCTTCTTTCCTAAAGGGTCCAGCTTGGTTCTCATTTCTTTCGGAATGTGTACAAACACTGGATAGCCAAATATCTTGAGATGGCTTACTTCTGGCTTCTTTCCTGAGAACATTTCTTCAAGGGTTTTGAATCCAAGTGCACTATGGGATAATTTGTTTTGGACATACATTGTTGTTCTTGTTGCTTCAGCCCATAAGTGCATTGGAAGATCTTGATCATGGATCATAGTCTTCACTGCTTCCATTATAGTTCTATTCCTTCATTCTGCTACACCATTTTGCTGAGGATTATAGGGAGTGGTGAGCTCCCTCTTAATCTCGGCATCTCTGCAAAAGCTTACAAATTCTTTCGAGGTGTATTCTCCTCCATTATCTGACCTGAGTATCTTGATTTTTCTTTCAGAGAGATTCTCTATAAAGGCTTTGAATTCCTTGAATTTTCCAAACACTCCGTCTTTTGATTTCAAGAAATAAACCCAAGTCTTGCGAGAATAATCATCAATAAATGACACATAGTATACATACCCACTAAGAGAGGTTGATGGCATTGAGCCACATACATCTAAGTGAATGAGCTCCAAGATTCCTTCTGTTTTATTGTCGCTCTTCGGGAAAGGATTCTTTATGTTCTTTTGTGCACACACCTTCATGATCAACCTTGAATTTTGGTAGACCTGTAACTACCTTGCTTACATATGGTAAGGCTTTGTAGTCTTCTATGCCAAAGTTCACACGGACTCTCAGTGGAGTGAGTCAAGACTGCATCTGAGTGACCTTTTAACTTATACATGCCACCTTCTTCTGTTCCAATGACAATTGCATCTTCTATGGTTTTTCCTTTAGGCCACATAAGAACTTCACCATCTATGAATGCAACCCTGAAACCTTTCTTATCTAAAGCTGAGATAGAAAGAAAATTCTTTGTCAAACCTACTACATATAGTGCATCCTTCATTTTCATCGGGGTCCCTGAATCAAGCTTGTAGGTGGATTCTCCCACTCCTTTGATAAGGTTGTGATAATCATCTCCAAGTGTAACTTTCTGGGGAAAGTTCTTTTCTGTAAGGCTAGAGAGAATGTCTCTTTGACCTGTCATGTGCCTAGAGCCACCACTGTCTATGAGCCAAGTATCCTCTCCAGGTGACACAGATCCTGAGAGGGAAGAAAATAAAACATAGTCTTCAATCTCTTCTTTAGTCAACTTCGTGGGTGGCTCATCATCTTCAATTGTATGGGCATGATGTCTTTTGTTATTTCTCTTCTTATATTCTTCTCTTCTGGCTGGACAATTCTTAGCAATATGTCCCATCTTATCACAATGATAACATTGATAAGAGGAGAAATTGTTTTCTCTTCTTTGTCCTTTCTGAAATTTCTGGAATCTCCTTGGAGGGTGAGATTCTTTATGGAAGTGGATGAATCTCTTTGGGGAGTGAGATTCCTTATGTAGGTGGGTCTCCTTCTGGAAGTGAGACCTTTTCTTTCCTCCTTTAGCATGAGCAGCGAGGGCTTGGTCTTCGTCCCTTAATAGTACTGCTTCTCGATTAGCTACTCTTGCTTCTTCTTGAACACATTCTTCCCAAAGACTGTCGAATTGGAGTTTCTCCTTTCTTGCACAGATAGTTTGGATGAAGGCATCCCAAGGTCTTGTGAGAAAAATTAAGAGTTCTCGTTATGAGTTCATCTTCATCTAAGTTGTCTCCAATTGCTTCTAATTGTTCCTTGAATTGAGAAATCCTAGAGAAATCTAAGTTGTCTCCAATTGCTTCTAATTGTTCCTTGAATTGAGAAATCCTAGAGAAATAGTCATGAACTGTTTCTCCTTTCTGCATCTTTGTATTCTTGAGTTGGGTTCTCAAGTTCATCTTTTGGTTAATGTTCTTTCCTTCATACATTCTGGTTAGGGAATCAAACATCTCTTTTGGAGTGTTCTTAGAAGCCATTTGAGGGATCAAGTGATCTTTAATAGAGTATGTAATGATTCTTTTGGCCCTAGCCATATCCTTCTTGCGCTTTGCTTTAGTTGCATCTTCTGTGGGTTCTGGTACATTTTCCTTTATGAATTTTGCAAGGTCATTCTCTTCAAGAATGAGTGCAATCCTATACTTCCAGGCACAAAAGTTTTCCACACCTTCTAGCTTGTCAACAAGCTTAGTGCTTGCAGACATCTTGACCTGGAGCTGGGAAAATGACCAAAAATTGAAAGTGCCCAGAAATTGAATCTGAACTTACTAGGAGGTGTGTTGGGCTAAGGCGAGTAGGCTGGTGCAATCTGTTTTCAAAAAATCCAAATTTTACCCCTTGAAAATGAGCCTGCGCAAATCTGGACTGGTACTTCTGGTATTGGTTCTGGTTTCCTGGTTTTTTGGTTTTCTAGTACCAGTGAAAACTGGTGTTTCACTTTCTGGAGGCTCGGGCCACTGAAAAGGTGCACTCAAGCTTCCAATGAGTTCACTAGGATAGGGCGCACTTCCCTTGATGGTTTTTAGGCTGAAATTCCTTTTGAACAAAAAGCCCTAATTTTATTGTACGACAACAGTGACGTTTTTGGTTACCTAGCGAAAGGTGCTCTATTCAGTCAAGCTCTCAAACCATGTTAAATTTAGAGTTGCTATTAAGTTCTTTTCAATTTACTAAATAATAGCAGAAACAGGATCATTGAGAGAAACACAATCACAAGGTACACAACATTTTATCCTGGGAAACCTTCATGGGGGAGAAAACCCAGCAAAAACTTCCTTAATATAGATTGCCAATACAATGTCAAGATAAAAGACCAAACACTATAGAATATCCAAGAATAAGTAATGTGCCTCTCTCTCCTTCTTATTGCAACTGCAGCTACCTCCAAACTTGCACACTAGATGAGTGACTTGAGTGAGTGAGTGAATGAGGCGCTATCCTCTCTTATTTATACTAGCTGAGGAGCGCTAGGGTTGTGTCTTTTCACTAGGCAGGGTCGACTTCTTCAACTAGTGGTTAAAACCACTTTAATTAGCCCTAGGGGCCAACTTCTCAATTAACATCATATAAACATGGTTTGACCAATCCACAATAGGGGATTTGGTCATACATAAGTCCCGACATAATCAATCCACGAAAGGGGATTGATCTATTTAATAATAACTCAATTATAATTAGAATATACTTCGCAGTTATGATATTTCAACACTATCTTGGTCACCTAAATGTTAGGTCTAGATCTAGGAGAGGTAAGGAAGGTAACAAGACAATTGGTTCACCTATACGAGACAATACACAATCCAAAGCATAACATAGACAATTACCAAGTTATATAACTCATTAATGGCCTCTTAGACACTAGATAAGTAAATAAACCAATTGTTGTTGAAAATTACAGCAGTAAGACAATGTATAACAGCAATAGGAAAAAGTACCCATAAAAATAACAATTTAGCATATGAATTAAGGCTTCAACGTGTGCAACAACATTCAATTGCTAGATCTGAATTCTAAGTATCTTTAGCCACTATTCCAAGTATGTATGAAGCAATAAGTAAACCCTGGTGGCAGTAGCAAATTTTTATAACAGCATCAATAAATATCATCTGCTTGCGAGGGTTAGAGTTACTAGAATTAGTCAAATCACTTTGAGAGATAGAATACTAATTCTAAGAATGTTTTCACCATAGGGAGAGTTCTTAGACTAGTGTCGTTGTCTTTTCTAGGGCAAATGGAGTCAAGTATGAAACACTTGAAGAGAGACTTAGACAATCAAGAAGAATGAGATTCAAACCCTAAGGTGCAAATCCTCTTGGGCCTAAGGAGTTAAACCTTCAAGAAAATTATTTCTAGGGTGCAAAGCCTCTTGAGCCCTAGATGTCGTTTTCCCTCTTCTAGATGACTTAGGTCAAGGATCAAATGACTAAAATCAAAACTTTAAGGTGCAAAGCCTCTTGGGCCTTAAGCCTTTGAATGTTAGCAAGAGACTAGGTCTCTTAATGCCTTCACCAATCTTGGACAAACAAAAGTATCAAAGGAGAGAAAGACTTATGTCTCCTTCCTAGGGTTTTCCTACGACAAGTAACATGCAACAAGATAGCAATTAACAATTATACCATGAGAAAACACATAAACTTAAAGCAAATCACTTACTTATCAAAGTCGCTATGCCAAGAGAAACCCTAGTTGCAACAAGATATCATCCAAGAAAGCAAAGCATCCACAAAGAAATCCTCCTCCAAGAGTAGCGCACTAGATCCAAGAGACAAAAGAGAACAGAGCGAACTTTTCTAAAGCTCCTACTCACAAGTGTGAAGGGAGAAGCGATGATGAAAAATAGTTGGAGCACTAGCCTTATTCATAAGAAAACCCTAGCGCTCAATTTGTCCACAAAGGTCAATAATCATGCTACAAGTGGCGTAGACCCTTCAAATTGCCTTTACAAATGATAAATCATGCTAAAACAATATAACAATGCCCTCCTAGGTCACGTGTGGTGATGTCATGCTCCAAGAAGGTGTGTTGAGGCCTTCCAAGGCCATGTGTCATCATCTCATGGTGCAATCAAGGTAGGAGGTGCATCTCCTCATCCATGGTCATGTCACATCATCAATGTTGCCCCAAATGGAAAGCAAGCCCCATCATTGTCAAACCCTAATGTGTGATGTCATCATCAAAAGAGGGCCAACATCCAAGGTGTAGAGGAGTGTATGCCATCTCTGTGTGTCCTCCAATCATCTCCATGTGCAACATCCTCCATCCAATGCATGATAGTCTCTAGGGTGTAGAGCCTAGGGTGTGGGCTTCATGCCCATCTCTGTGCCACCATGACCATCTCTATCAAAATCAAGCCCATTTGTCCATCATCCAAGGTCTAGAAGATGTGAGAGTCAATGTTTGAATGTATCAAGCCACTGGGTGACTCAATGCTCTGCATCACACGTGCCATGTCCTGCAATAGAGGCACAACATCCTGGGTGAAAGCCTGGGGCACCCTTCAAAGAACAACCACGTCAAGGGCATCCAAAGGAAAACAAAATATGAAATCAAGTAAAGCCAATGTTCATAAGATATACCAGTGCCTAGATCATGCAAAGTAAGTTGTTACTAAGATGTAAGCCACATGAATAATTCAAATCACGTATCCCCTTCAAATTTCACATTAGCTAAGAACTTTATGTAAGTTGACAAGTTTGAATATGGGAGGACCTTCATCTGACCCTATTAGGTGTGCCAACCAAAACAGTGAAAGAAAGGACCCAAGTAGAGGGATATGTCTCGGGGGAAGCAGTGAAAGAAAAGAACCCTGCAAGAGTAAGTGTGATAGTGGTACGTGTTGGGCTTACTTCATGGCTTATGGTGTCATTGGGTCCATTTCTATGAGCGCCTTTGTGGAGGGTGCGCTTGCTCTTGAGTTACCACTTTCTAAGCGCTACGTTTTTTCGAACCCCTTAATCTGCCTTTGTATGGACCTCTTATCATATTTGCAAGTCCCCTTTATAAGGTTTCAAGCTATAGCATCACTGCTTTGGGACTAGGGCGAACGCGGAAAGGGTAGAGCTCAATTTTGGATTGGCTTGTGAGAGTCCTTTGCTATTCTTTCTTTCTTTCTTTATTCTTCTTTTGCTTAGTAGTTGCAAATGACCTCTGGGCCTTCAGCCCCTCTTCTCATGAGAGAATGGACCATGACCCATTACCAAAGTTTAGTGCACTGTGACAAACTCCAGGATGGAAAGTCTTAAGTCTGGTGGGGAAACAGAACATTACCCTTGTGAGGGCCCTCCAATACTACCCCCTTTCCCTGGGTGGTGACAACACGAGACTAGGGCACAGAGGTTGGCCAGCAAGGTGAAACAAGGAAACAAATATAACTTCTTGAGCTAGTGGTCCATTATCCAACTTCAACCAATGATCCTCATTCACGTGCCTAGCAAATTAAGCACAACACCTCGTATGAAAAAAGGACTAACATACCTCATGGTGACGTTGGCTTACCATATCCATACATTGAGTTGACTGGATGTGATGAGCTTGGTTGATCTGAAGTAAAAGAGGCAATCTAGGGGGTAGTTGGGCTGCTATCTGTGGACATGTTGATCATCATCATGGTTAGAATCCCCGTCTTCATTGTAGGCCATGAGACATGATCTCCTCTAGTTACATCTGTTAATGTTTTATGCTGATATTATAGTTCTTTGCATTTCATAAGATAAG
>CBVK0100527963.1:0-11738 GCA_900067695.1 Picea abies | reverse complement strand
GAGGCAAAATTTGTGAGAAGGTTAAAGAAAGGATCAGGAAAATATCAAGGAAAGTTGCCCTTCAAATGATTTAACTTTGGTAAGATAGGTCATTTTGCATCTAAGTGTCCCCATCAGAAAAAGGACCAGGACCTTGATGATGAAAAGAAGTACAAATTCAAGAAATATAGTAAGAAGAAAAGTTTGGTTGCAAATAATGACAATTCCTTAGAAGACACCAATAGTGACTCTTCCTGTGAAGATAAGGTAAATGACTTCATGCTTATGGAAAAAGAGGATTATGATAATAAAATCATAGGCAGTGATGATAATGATGAAGAAGTTGTGGTTGATATGGAAGGAGAATTGATCAGTGCACTGGAAGAAATTGACAGACTCAGAATTAAGAACAGAAAGAAAAAACAATTGTTGATACAGTTCGAGAAAGACAGTAAACAACCTGATAAAGACTTTGCCCTGCTGAAAGTGGAATTAGAAGAGGCAAATAAAATAGAAGACATACTGAAAGAATAGTTGTCAGAGAAGAAAGCCAGGTGTGAAGCCTTAGAAGAAGAGATAGTAAAAACCAGAAAAGAAATGGAGAAATTTAAGGGATTGTATCACCAAAATCTTCCAAGTATTAGAGCCTCAGAAGGATTAACCTCCATTCTAAACCACAAAGAAACCCAAAGTTGAAAGTTGGATTGGGGTATGAAGAAGGATCAAGTAGTGATCATCCAAGTAATACAAAACTTATCAAGTTTGTCAAATCCTCAAACATTGACAACATACACTCTATAGAAACAAAGAAAGAAAATCAGCCACCAAGAATGAATGAAAAGAAAAATACCAGAACCAAATCCGTAGATCAGAGGCATTATCAGCATGAAAGAAATCGACCTCCTCAAAGAAGACAGATTTTTTCAAGGTACAAGGGTTTTTTCTATGGTTATTGTTTTTTCTGCTCTAATTTTGGTCATAAAGCGATAAATTGTTCTTTAAAATTTAGATATGAGCAATCAAGTTTTTCAAGGAATAATTATCTGCCACTACAAATATTGAAACAACCAAGCAACAAACAATCACAGACTATACATCATGTAATGACTGGGAGAAGGACACAGGTGAAACAAAACAACAGTTATGACCATAAAAATTGTTATGATTTGTTATTCTGTGAACCAGAATGTTACAACTTCCATAACTATGGACATAAAGCCGCAGACTTTCACTTAAAGAATTACAAGTCAGATTTGATCCCCACTGCTGAAAATATCAGGGTTTGGAAGAAGAAAGAAGATGACAAGTGTGGACTAGTGTTATCATCCCAAAGACAAAATAATCCCTGGTATATTGACAGTGGATGTTCCAAACATATGACTGGAGACAAAAGTAAGTTTCTAACTCTAAGTGATAGCAAATCAAGGAATGTAACTTTTGGAAATGATGCACCAGGAAAAATAAAAGGTAAAGGAATGGTAAGTTTGAGTAATGGCAAAGGGAAATCTCAAGATGTGTTGTTTGTAGAATGTTTTAAACATAATATGCTTAGTGTCAGTCAAGTCTGTGACTGAGGGTGTGAAGTCGTTTTTACCTCTAAAGACTATAGAATAAAATCTGTGAATTTAGGACAGCTAGTTGCAAAAGGGATAAGAACAGAAAACAATGTATATGTGTTAAAAGAAGAAAAAGAAGAATGCCACTTAAGAAAATATGATGAAAGTTGGTTGTGGCATAGGAGACTTGGACACCTAAATTTTGATCATATAATCAAGCACAAAAACAATGGGGCAGTAAAAGATCTTTCAAAGATATCAAAACCATACGACTCTGTTTGTAAACCTTGCCAGATTGGAAAAATTACTCGCACTCAGTTCAAATCTAAAAAATTTCCTTCAACAGAAAAACCTCTCCAGTTAGTACATATGGATTTATTTGGACCATCAAAAAAAGAAGGTACAGGAAAAGAAAATTATTTTATGTTGATAATTGATGATTATTCTAGACTAACATGGGTTGCCTTTTTGAAGGAAAAATATGAAGCATTTGAAAAATTCAAAGTGTTTAAGGCTCTAACTGAGAATCAAATAGGAAAAATATTAAAGGCGGTATGATCTGAAAGAGGAGGAGATTTTAGTGCATGGAACTTCAAAGAGATATGTGATAAACATGGGATCAAAAGAGAGCACACAATTCCAAGGACTCCACGGCAAAATGGAGTTGTTGAGAGGCAAAATAGATCAGTACAGCAAATGGCAAGATCAATGATGAATGAAAGAAACATACCTCAGACATATTGGGTAGAATAAATTCATACAGTTGTTCATATCCTTAACAAAGCTCATATCAGGCCACACAGTGACAAGACTCCTTATGAACTATGGTTTGGAAGACCTACTTCAATCAAGCATTTTAAACTATTTGGGAGTAAATGTTATACCAAGAACAATGATGAAAATATTGGCAAATATGATGACAGGGATGATTAAGGTATCTTCTTGGGTTATGCTACAAACAGTAAAGGGTACAGATGTTACACTAAGAGGTTGCATAAACTAGATGATTGTATAGACATAAAATTTGATGAAGAAATCCCAGTCAAAAATGTAAGCAATGTTGAACCAAGAACAGAACATATAGTTGAAGATGAATATGAACAGGTCCAAGGATCATAAAGAGAATAATATGAATCAGATGAAGATACGAATAATCCGAATGACACAAATCAACAAAAAGAAGCAAACTCACCTCTCGGAATAGTTAGAAAGAATCATCCTGAAAATCAGATAATTGGAGATATAAATAAAGGAGTTCAGACAAGTAAATTGATTAAAGACTCAGAACAATCTCATGTTTCTTTTTTATCTATGACTGAACCTAAAAATTTTGATGAAGCCAACTAGCATGATGATTGGATTAGAGAAATGAATGAAGATCTTGATCAGATTGAGAAGAAAGATACTTGGGAGCTTGTCCCTAGACCTGAAGATAAAAATGTAATAGGTTCCAAATGGGTGTTCAAAAATAAAATGAATGAAAATGGACAAGTTGTTAGAAATAAAACCAGATTGGTCTGTAAAGGGTATGCACAAGTTGAAGGTCAGGACTTTGATGAAAATTTTGCACCAGTGGCAAGATTGGAGACCATCAGAATGTTCCTTGCATATTCATGCCATAAGAACTTTAAAGTGTATCAGATGGATGTTAAGTCAGTGTTTCTTAATGGAGATATAGAGGAAGAAGTTTATATGGAACAACCTGAAGGATTCTCTTTGACAGATAATCCTAATTATGTTTTCAAGTTGAATAAGTCCTTATATGGATTGAAACAAGCACCACGAGCTTGGTATTATAGACTGGACAAATTCTTACATGTCAAAGGGTTCAAGAAAGGTATTGTTGACAGCAATCTCTACATTAAGTCTGAAGGTGACAATTTACTAGTTGTTTTGGTTTATGTAAATGATATTATTTTTGGCTGTACTAATGAATCATATGTCCGGTGGTTTTTTAACTCTATGCAAACAAAGTTTGAAATGTCCATGATAGGAGAACTATCATATTTTCTTGGCTTACAAGTAAAACAGAGTTCTGCAGGAATTTTTCTATCTCAAGAAAAATGTTTGAAAGAGATGTTGAAGAAATTTTAGATGGAGGACTCCTCACCTATTAGCAAACCTATGGTGGTTGGTTGTAAGCTCAGTAAAGATGATTTCTCACCTGATGTTGATCAAAATATATATCATTCTATGATAGGCAGTCTTATGTACATCACAACACCTCGTCCTCATATAATGCAAGCTGTTGGAATGGTAGGTCGTTATCAGTCTTATCCTAAACAAAGTCACTTGGTATTTGTCACAATGATTTTCAAATACTTGAAGGGAACAATGACTTATGGTCTGTGGTATCCCATAAATCAAAATTTTCAGTTAACTACTTATTTAGATGCAGATTGGCCAAACTGTGTTAATGAGAGAAAAAACACCAGTGGAGAAGCATTCTTTATGGGTGACTCACTAGTAGCATGGCTTAGTAAAAATCAAGGATCCATTTCATTATCAACTACAGAGGCAGAATACATTGATGCTACTACTTACTACAAACAAATTTTATGGATGATTCAAACTCTTGCAGATTTGAAGGTAACTTACACTGATCCCATTCCAATTCACTGTGATAACACCAGTGTCATTAGTGTCTCTAAGAATCATGTTTTGCATTCTAAAACTAAGCATATCCCAATAAAGTACCTTTTTCTCAGAGAACAAGTTACAAACAGAATTGTTCAGCTGAATTATATTCCTTCCACAGAACAGATTGCTGATATCTTTACTAAACCATTAACAGCGACCCCTTTTGGATATCTTCGTCAAAATTTGGGGGTTATAAATTCTTTTGTCTAATATGTTACCTGGTTAGGGGGAATCCTAATTGACTATCTATTGTATTTCTAAATTACTCATAGTTGACAGGAGAATATGTATTGCAACAGCTCAGGGGGAGCATGTTTCTTCTTTGACATTGATGTTTCAGGGGGAGCATGGCAAGGCTCTGTCATTTTAAACACACTTGTGCATATTGAATATCTATATGTGTCTAAGTTAACCAAGGATATATAAGCCAAAATTCTGAGGAAAGGTGAATAAAATAAGGTTGAAATGCAAGGAAGGATACATTCTTTTGATGATGCTTTCTGAGGCATGTTATTTACAGGTAATCTCACCATTTTCGCTATAATTTTTTTTCTATAATGACTTAGACTGTGAAATTTCTATTCCATTGAGAAAAACTACCCAAGTATATGTAGTAAAAAATTCATCTTGTGGGTTTTTGTATTTTGGGATTTATACTCCGTGGAAAATAGGGTTTGTGGCTAGTCCTGAAACTAGTCAAAAACAGGTGTTTCGGGTAAAAACATCATAACTTCTTCATAACAGATCCACATTTAGTGAAACCAAATGTGTTGATTAGGTTACAGACTTTAGTATGTTTTGTAACATTTTTAGATCAATTCAATGAATATTTTGTGCAGTCCACACTCTACAAGGTCACTCTCTAGAATAAGCCAAAATTCAGCAAGGTATGCCATTTTTTCTATAAATCCTTTTCTGAGAGGGTCCAAGTAGTGAAACCTGGAGGAATTGCATAAAAAACATTGAAGAACATTGTGTATCAGTTTCAGATATCTATTCATTACAGGTACAAAGTTATGGTTATTTCAAGTTGGGGTTGTTGACTAATCCAAAACTAGTCATGGTTGAGATAAGCAGTTGATGAGTTGGCACATACATGAGGTGTATATTTGATGATTTTGGTACATATTGATGAGTCATTGTTGATGATTATTTGACACATGATTGGTATATACTTGGTACATGGTTGGATTCACTTGTTTATGGTACAGGTTGATTACAGGTTGTTGCATGGTTGATGCACGTGTTTATGTTGATAGATTGATATTTGTTGAGGATTGTTGTCTAATCTCAGTTGGTGCTGAGAATGTAAGTTGAGTATTTCATATAGATTTGGTGCTCTTGTAGAGTTGTACTATATTCATTTGTTGTTGAAAAACCCCTGGATTGAAGTCCATAATAAAAAGAAAAATTCTACATACATCTTGTGTTCATTGTGTTCCTTGTGGAGATGATTTGTTGATGATATGTTGTTGATATGTATTCACATCTAACTGATTATAAATGACAACAATGAGTAATGAGAAAATGTTGAATGTTAAATAAGGAGTTTTTGTGTAAGAGGGAAGTTTTGGGAAAAATATCCCCACACTCATTCACCCCTGCCTCTAAGTGTGGTAGGTGTGTCCAACAAAAGATTAATCCTTAGAACAATTATGAGTAGCATGGTATAGTGTGGTTGCCTATGAAAGTGAGAAAGAAGAATTTCAGGTGATGCTCCAAAAGGAAAAATCCCAACTACAGAGAGAGAAGGAGTAGTTGCTCGCAGAGCAGGCCACGCTCAAAGAAGTAGTGAGTAAAGCATGTCACTCTGTGCAAGGCTTGGCATAAGAGGAATAGGCTTCAGCCAAGGCTCAAGTAGGGAAACTCGTCGAGACCATCCAGTAGCTTCAAGCCAGGATAACAGAATTGGAGGCCCAAGCAATACCGAGCACCCCGCAGGAGGTGCATGACCAGAGGGAGGAAACCACTAAGAACATAATAGTAAGGATAAGATCCCTTGCCTTGGAGTGAAAACAGCTGAGTGATAGAAGCGCGCAGACATATGAATGCCTCGTTGAGGATCCAGAGCTAAGGAAGCTGGAATAAAAGTTACAGAAGGTGCAGCGGAAGGCATTCTTCGTGGAAGCGCAGATGAAGTTTCTCATTGTAGTTGAAAGAATGAATAGATCCCAGGAGTAGCGCATAGTACAGCAGTAGATCACTACCCTCCAGGGAAAGGTAATGGAAGTCACGCAGAAGATACAACCTGTGCAGGATGAAGCTTGCATGGTGTTTGAATAAATTGAGGGGCAGGGCTCACAATTGGACCAAGTGGTTGCAATAGTAGAACATCTCCTAGAAGGGCCTATTACAGAGCAGACGATCCAGGAGCTCATTGAGAAGGAGTCTCAGACGAAGAAGCAAGTTGAGGCAACATGAGTTAAGCTCGAGGCCTTCGAAGCAACAGTATCCAGACCTATGTGACTCGGGATGAGTCATAGGTGAGTGTTGGGGGCATGTTGGCCCTCGAACAAGTTTTGGGGAAACCTTGGTCATATTTGGACCACTTTTGGACTTCGACACATTGTTCGAAGAAGGAGCACCTAGGCGGAGCTGAGATCGTGTATCTCACTTATTTTGCGAGCTATGTGGACCCAATAAGGGGTTCTTTAGGTTTTTTGTAATGGGTTATGGGATTTTGACCCATGGTTTCTCCCATGTTTAGGCCTTTTTGTAAAGGATTGTAAAAGTATAAATAAGTAATAATGTATGGTAGAATAAGGGGGGGGCTTAAGAGTTAAGTGCAAGTAGTTTGAGTTGATTTTTGCAACAGAATGTATATGTGTTAAGGATTTGTGCTCAATAGAGGGTTGGTTCTATGCCTTGAGCTAGTTTTGGAAGGAGGATATGGTGCTCAGTGCATAGATCGCATGTCTGGTGCGAAGCTTGACTATGTGGCTTGGTGCACAGGAGCGAATGAATGTAAGATTCAAACGAATAATAAAGAAGACGAAGCGGTTGGTGGACATAGCCCCACACTGGGGTGAACCATGTATATCTTGTGTCTTTGGTTTGCTTTGTGTTGTGTTGTTTATGTTATGAATCTGATTATTGCTTTGATTATTATGTATGATAGATAGATATGTTATTTCTTAAGTGATTTACTTGTGTTAATGAAAAATGAATGTTATATCTAACTCAGTGCTAAGTTCTCAAGATATATAATCATTTATTGTTACTGTGTCAATATATCTTTGGGCATGTTATCTGATGTTAATAAGGCTAATGAACTAATGCATTTCATCTTCTAAATGTTAATAGAATACTCTGCAAAGCATTATTATCACAGATCTATGTCCTTATAGCTTGGTTACAGACACACGCATCATGTAACCCCCCCTGCTTCTACCTTGGGTGAGACTTCGTCTGCTTCATAGGTGTTGCCAAAAGGGCTGGTAGTTGGGGTTTTGTTGGTGCGATGTTAAGCATTGAAACTTGGGTTTTCCCCATGCCAACATGCATGATGAGGAAATATCTTGTAAAGCCATAGAAAGAGGTAGGAGAACCAATCGAAAGAACAGTTTGTTAAGAACTACTTGCAATACCAGAGATAGGGTATGCAAGGTGATCATAGATAGTGGGAGCACTAATAAATTGGTATCCACAAAGATGGTGGAAAATCTTAATTTGGAGATAACTTCACATATGAATCCATACAAGGTGTCATGGTTGCAAAAAGGACATCAAATCATGGTAACTCGACAGTGTAAAGTTGAGTTTAAAATAGGTGGTTATAGGGATGAATTGTTATGTGATGTCATACCTATATATGTTTGTCACGTTCTGTTGGGGATACCTTGGCAATATGACAGGAATGTCATACATTATGGGGGGAAGAATACTTATACCCTTGAGAAAAATGGGTGTAAGAATATGTTGTTTCCAATAGAAGATAAGGGAGTCAAATAGGAATCTAGTCCTAGTATACTTCTCATGAGTGGGAATGAGCTCTTGAAATAAGTGAAGAAATACCAGGAAATTCAGTTTGTTGTTGTAGGTAAGACGAGATTCATTCTCACAAGCACTTCTATGAATGAATTTCCTGTAAAATTTCAGGAGTTATTGGATGATTTTGTTGATATTGTGGTGGATGAGTTACCTCACACGTTACCACCCATCAGGAGCATTAGTCACCATATTGACCTTATTCCGAGAGAAATTTTGTCGAACAAAGAAGAATACAGATTAACCCCTCAAATGAATGAGGAGGTCAAGGAGCAAGTCCAAGAGTTTTTGGATAAAGGTTTGATTAGGGAAATTTTGATCTCGTGTGCAGTACCAATTGTGTTGAGTCTGAATAAGGATGGAGGTTAGAGAATGTGCACAGATTCTAGAGCCATAAACAAGATAACCATCAAGTATAGATTTCATTTACCCAGAATGGATGATTTAATGGATTTCTTGAGTGGAGCTAGTTATTTTTCTAAAATAGACTTGAAGGGTCGTTATCATCAGATAATAATGAGGGAGGGAGATGAATGGAAAACAACATTCAAAACAAATGCAGGATTGTATGAGTGGCTTGTTATGTCGTTTGGATTAACGAATGATCCAAGTACGTTCATGAGATTAATGAATGAAGTGCTCAAATATTTTATTAGTAAGTTTGTGATTGTTTATTTAGATGATATTTGTGTTTTCAGTAAGACTGAAAAGGAGCATTTAAGACACTTGAACATGGTGTTGAGGAGGTTATGTTAAGGTCCTAACCCACACATAGGTATATCAATGTATTCAGATGTAATAAAGGTCAATATTAATAAGACCTTTCAATAAAAAAGAATAAGGCAGATGTAAGAAGACCTAATAGAAGCTTTCGCTTCTAAAAGGATCTTCCTCTAGATGCTTCTCTTAATAGACACATTTAGTATAAATAAGGATCGAGGGTATGAAAACCCTAGCTTGGAGATTATTGTAACAGAGCGCTGCTCGACTGGAGGTTTCCCCCTCGAAGAGGCCTGTGAATGTTGCTATCAGAATCAAAGTGTTATTTCTGTTGTTATTTTGTATATCATTTCTGTGTATTGTGAAGATTATGCTGGATATTTTGTTGTTATTCTGTCATTTCTAGCATTTCATTTATGTTCTGCATATTTTATATATCTGGTATCTTGCAAGTGGTATCAGAGCACTTTCCTTGGAAGAAATTGTGGGTATTTTTTTCAGGGTAGAGACGTATTCCAGCATCTTTAAGCCACAGAGATCTGTCGTTACGTGCATAAACCCGCGGTTGAGGGATTCATACACGTAGGAAATACAAGTGGTTCTTAAGCGCACATATGTTGGCCACCCTTGCAACCCATGTTGGTACCCTTTCGAGTGGTAGCGCATCAGACAGCACCTGTGTATGGATCGACCTAGATTTCTTGAAGCCCTCTTTAGATAAACCTATCGGTCGCCGGACTACTATAGTGTCACTGAGAACAGCACTCGGGAAGACACTCTCTAGTACTTGGGTAGTCGGGTAGTACGGATAAGGGTACGGTCTATCCTCCTTAGTTAGTGCCCTGAGATATTGGGCCGAGTACTACTGTTGGACCCCGCACGTATATCAGAGAGTTATAGCACAGGGAAAACCCTTGAATACCTAATCCTTGGGGAACATAAACAACAACATAAACAAATTAAACCAGCGAGATCTATTGATTCGCATCTGTGTTCGAGTTGCTAAGTAAATACTCTCTGGTTCATAATTTGGGGATTTCAGCACTGCAGCATTCTTCAGACCAAAGAATAACCCCACAGCTGTAAAAAGAAAAAGTCTGGAAATTTTTTCACCATTATTTCAGACCTATTCCATTAGATTCATCTCATCTCCCTTATCATTTTCATCCATATCATTTTTCTGCAAAAATTTCTAACCCCACCCACCCCCTTTTCAGTTCACCCATTTTTCCCCATTATTTGAGACCTATTCCATTAGATTCATCTCTTCTCCCTTATCACTTTCATCCATATCATTTTTATGCAAAAATTTCTGACCCCACCCGCTCCCTTTTCAGTTCACCCATCATCATGGTCCATACCCGTAACCAAGAACTAGAGTCTCGCTTCAACAACCTACAATCTGGTTTACTTGACACCCAACAAGAAGTGCAAAAACTCAGTGCTACTATTGCCTCCCGTGATGCCTCCATGAATGCATCCGTAAATGTAGTCGTCCATTCCACAATAACGGAAGTCAAACACGAACTGACCACCCAGTTGGAATCTGTCTTTGTATCACTCTGCACCAAACTCAAGCTCTCTACCGATGACTCTTTTCCTAAGGCACATAAAAAGACTGAAGGTGAAACTTCTTCCCATTCCTTTCAACCCCATCACTTTCAAAGGGACATACGCCTTCCGCGGGTGGATGTAACCAAATTTGATAGCTCAGACCCCACTGGTTGGGGACCCCACTGGTTGGGTCATACAAATGGAACATTATTTCTCTCTCTACAACATTACAAATGAATTGGCCAAACTCCGGTATGGTGTTCTCCATCTAGATCAAGAACGCTGGCAATGGTGGCAATGGAGAAAATCTTCCCGTCAAGGGTATATTGCTTGGACCCAATTTGTTGCTGAGCTTTATGAACACTTTGACACTGACACCAACCATTTGGGTCGTTTAACAAAATTGAAGCAATCAGGCACATTCGAAGACTTCATATTTGCATTTGAGCATCTGGTCTTTCGAACAGAGGGCATGACTGATGCTTTCTTTTGAGAGTGTTTTATCAGTGGCCTCAAGGAGGAGATTCAGGCACATGTCCTCATGGCTCAACCTACGACTTGGGTGGAGGCTACCAAAAAAGCTAAAGAATCACAACAAATTGTTTCCTCTCAAAACCGTAAGCCTTCCTTTATCCCGTGCCCTAAACCAGTAAACCCCACCACCCCCTTCGCCCCATTAAAAATCCAAAAATTGACAAGGGATGAAATGTATGAACGCCAACTCAAAGGCCTTTGTTATAATTGTGATGAAAAATATTTCCCAGGCCACAAATGTAAGGAACAAAATCTCTTTATGGCCATCTCTGAGGATATTCAGGAAGAAGATGTTGACAACCCCCCTATGCCCAATTCACCAAAAATTTCTGAAATAAACCCACCCTCCGACCCTCCCGAAGTGGAACCAATCATTTCCCTCAATGCTCTCATCGGATTCTCTGCCCCCCAAACCCTCAAGCTAATCGGTTACATCAAGCACCGAAAGGTCGTCGTCTTGGTTGATAGTGGCAGCACCCACAATTTTATTCATCGTCGCATTGCCCAAGAAACCCATTGCTACATCCATGTTGTCAATAATTTCCAAATCATGATTGCCAATGGTGGTTCTATGAAATGTGGCGGGCGCTGTGAAAATGTGTGTCTCCAAATAGGTGACTACCACCTCAAATCCCATATGTTTACTATTGACATGGGCGGTTGCGACATTGTGTTGGGTGTCGAATGGCTAAGAACCTTGGGTCCCATTCTCATGGATTTTCAGAACTTAACCATGCAATTTGACCAAGGAGGCCACAAACATAAATT
>CBVK0100527962.1:0-11738 GCA_900067695.1 Picea abies | reverse complement strand
AATTGGTGAAGGTCATACCCAGAGGGGTGACTGACGTAATAATGGTATGCATTGTTCACAAAGAATCGTGACTTTTGATAGAAAGGAGCAACAATAAAAAAAATAGAAGGAACAACGACTATTCCTTTCAAATGAACAATGATATCCGAAAAAAGGAACAACAGGCATTTATAAAGGGAGAAACATCATAACATAAGGAACAACATGTTGGCAACAATAATATAATCTCTATTTTTACAAGCTGCCTACATAGGGTCTTTAAATTCTCGTTACTCGTCACAACCTTTCTCATTAAAAGGCACTTGTTACTCGTCGCTTTCTACGTACCTGCTTTTCAATTTTTGTTTTCATGACTGTAAGCATGAAAACTCACAGCTTGAATTCATACTTGATTTCATTTTTTCTGATTAAAGGGTCAATGTTCATATGGTCTATTGTTGAATTGTCGTATTTCTCTATTAACATGGTTGTTTTCATGGTTATAACCCCTTGGTCTTGAACATGACTTCGTTACATGAGTATAAAACCTCCACTCATTTAGCATTCGACTAATGTCAATGGGGTTTTGGATTTATAAAATTTTTATTGATTCAATTGATTATTTGATATATTAATTTTTGTGATCAAGTCGTGGATATGCATACTATTGTTTTCAACTGTTCTGATCATTGTGCATACCATTATGCTGAGGTGTCATTCCATGTATAGCATGGTATTATAGTTTTTCATGGCCTCGATCTACACGACCTCTCTCACACGCATGGTAATTAACGCTCCTGCCTACCATTTCGAGCTGTCTTTGCATTGCATTGAGGAAACTTGGGGCTATGGCCCTATGTTTATTCTATAAAACCCTACCTCTGAATCCCATGTTGATTCCCTGTTGATAGTCATGGCTCCTGTGGTGAGGATTGAGCCCAACGACATCCAGACATTGTTTTCATTAGACAATGCCAGAGATGACTTAGAAAGGAATGGATAGCGTGTGTTTATTGAAAAGTTCGAGGGTTTTAATCTAAGAGTTGCTCAAGAATTCGCGTTGACATTCGACGGTTCCAAAGAAAAAATAGGAAACGTCCAGCTTGAGTTAAATGAAGATTTTATAAGCCAAGCCATCGGTCTACCAACTGTGGGGCAAAAATTGTTCAAAAACTCAAAGGTTGAAGAGGTTCCTTGGTCATTGTTGTTCACCTCAAGGAGAATTACTAGTTGCGACCGAGGCATGCCTGTCTCATCTTTAAAACCTAGATGGCATGATCTGTTAGCTATTGTGAAACAGTTTGTTACCTATGAGGGGAGATATGGGTTGGTTTTCTTGTATCACTTGTGATTGCTCATGAGTTTTATCAATTTCCCCCTAAACATGCCCTATTTTTTCCTTCGAAGTCTATACAAAATGGCAAAGTGGTTTAAAAGGTAGAAGTCTGATTCTAGTCTGTTCCACCATTGTTTGATCAAGATTATTATTATAAATCGGTTGAAATTAAACAATGATTGTTGTGATTCTTTTCTGTTATGAAATGGTTTTGGTAGCGGTGAGTTGGGATAGGTTGACAAGCCTGTCATCAAAAAAAACCTCGTGAAGCCTACCATCTCTCCTCCTTCGCTCTTGCCTTGTGATCCTATTTCTAATTTGGAACCCTTGACCTATCCTGACACTACCCAACCCGACACTCTACCAGATTCGTATTCTAAGGGTGGTGTTAAGACTGTTAAAAAATCCACAAGGAAAAAGTGTAAAGGCAATGTTGATATCAATTATAAGAGTAAAAGGGCCACTCATTGGGTTTCACGATGTGCGTGAATTAAACCCAAGCCCTGTGCAGACCAAAACGCAATTGTGTTAAGCGAGGATTTTGATTCGAAAATCGAAATATTCCTGGCCGAAGAATATCCATATTCATATGGACTTTGCTCTGATAAACCCTATGATTATGTTACAAACCTTCCACCATGTCTAAAGGACAATCCCAATTTCCATGGAATCAAAATTAGTAATGAACCTATAGGTCAAATGAAAAATTCCCCACATGTTAATATTATCACTGCTAATACACAGTCTATTCAGCCGCAATGTAATGAATGTCGATCATGGATCGATAGGTATTACAAAGACGTGCCTTTACTTCAGTCTCAGCTTAAATCCTTGGAAGACCAGGTGAATTTGCTAACGGAGGAGAATAACAGACTTCAATCTATAGCTCAAGCCAAAGACAAACACCAAAAAACCATGGGGTCTGTTGTTTTTAAGAACGTGGAAGCAGGGACTGCAATAGTAAATTCAAAGATTGCTTGATTAAATCTAATACCTTAATTTTAGGTATGATTTTTTAGAAATAAGTTTAGAATGATTTTTTCTTTTTCAAATTAGGATACATGATTTGTTTGCATAGATTACCTTTAGTTTGTTTTTATTGATTCAATAAAATACGATTCTAGTTATAATTATAACTAGCTACAGAATCGTGAGATTCTTTAGCTAGTTAGAAAAATTCGAATTACTTGTTTTGATAACTAAAAATACATCTGAAATCTTTTATTCTTATGTGATTTCAGGAACCTATGATTCCTAAGGAGATTTGAAGCACTATTGGCATCTCTCAGCATACTATCTTTGTGTTTTTTTAGAATAGACTGTTAGTTTTTGGTATTAAGTAGAATCTAGGAGGTTGCATCCCCCACATTTTTTGGAACAAATTAGATGTTATCAACAGGAAACGTTTTCTTCCTGTAACCTATATAAATGTGTTGTTTTGTAAACTGGAGATCATTGTTGCCTGGGAGAAAAAAACTATGGATTTATGATTGACAGACTTGAATATAAGATGATATTTGCACATCTTTAGCTTCGATATATCGTGTTTCTATTCAAGTTATGGTCATTTCAATTTGTAATTAAATTGTGACTACTTTAGATATCATGGTTTATTGCAGATTGGTGTGACGAAATTTATATGATATCCATGTTTTATGTCGCATATATAACATACAATAATTATTTTGTTCAAATTTGAGATTAGAAGATTCATCTTCTTTATTCACTAAACATCTATACACAAGTTTTCACAGCAGGATTTATCTCAATGTGGCCATTTGTGAAATTATAAAATTGTTGTTACTACATCTCTTATATGTTCTGTCATTCACATTCAATCATTACTGCTTCGCATTTAGGAGAATCGTTTGTAAGATCTGTTGCAGGTTTTCCTCATCAAACAACGAAATTGGATGCTATACACAGGACCAATAGGAGATGCGATTACAGGTTAGTTTGCTCGTTTTATTTTATTACTTTAATTAATATAGGAATTTCCTGCAATCTGAACACATTTTACTATCTTTTATCTTTGTTTTTCAATTAGATAGTTGGTTATTTCAATTCTGGTGTACAAACATTATAAAAAATAAATCAAAAAAGACTGAATGATAGTTTTCTTGTCGTTAAATAAATCAATTCATATTCGATTTTCACAGATTTAGATTAAAATTTGCATTCTGTAAATGTTATACATATATTAGAGATATAATCATTTGGATATATTGTACATATAATAAGTAGAACTATTTTATAAATATTAATTAGCAAACTGTAAGTATGTTTTAGATTTGTATATAGTTTCCAGCGAGTGTTTTTCATTAAGTTATTTTTTTTAGTTTTGTTTTTTTTACTTTCTTAGGACTTAGATCAGCCAACGGAGCTGCTAAACCCGTCGAAGTGGATTAATCCCAAACGTCTTGGGTTAATTATACAACCCCGGATCAGATTCACTCCTCCAGTTGACGAGTAGTCTATTTCACCCGTCAACAAATGGTGCTAGAAGGAGGGCCTGGAAATTATTAATGGCATGAGGTGGTCGTAAGAATCCTCCACCACCTACACATTCACCTATAGTGACTAGAAGTCATTCAAATGAAAACATTGTCCCTCAAACAACAACCACATCAAACAATGATCTACGGATCACATTTGAACCAGTAACTCCAAACCCTATGGGTGGTGACATACAAGAGATTGTTCGCCAATCTCTCATAATAACACACAGTGCCTTTGCCCATTTAAGACAACCAAACTGACCTTTGGAACAACCATTAGACTTCTCTGATATCAGAGAA
Source organism: Picea abies (assembly GCA_900067695.1). Classification (NCBI taxonomy): domain Eukaryota; kingdom Viridiplantae; phylum Streptophyta; class Pinopsida; order Pinales; family Pinaceae; genus Picea; species Picea abies. The sequence goes on along the minus strand of CBVK0100527962.1, from coordinate 7,625 downwards.
CAGCTTGGAGGCACTAACCTTACTTTAAACTGTACAGATCCAATCCTCACTCCTGTAGCAGGAGGATCTGGTATACCACCATCACCACCTCCTTCATCTCCTTCTTCTTCTGGAGAAGAGTCCTCTAATGAAGGCAGTTCCTCATCCCAGCCTTCAACACCACCCACACTTATGGCCAACCAGAACAATCCCGCCAGACCCTGGCTCAACCAAGATGCGGTGGCCATACTTGGGCCTCAACATCCCTTACCCAAACACCCGGAGAAATGGCTCCCTAAATTTGACCCAGACTCTAAATAGATTGTCGAAGATCACACCAAAAAGTTTATGTTATCCATTAGACTCTGTAGTGTCAAGCATAAAGACATAGTCTCTAGATTGTTTCCCTAAACCTTTGAGGGAAATGCCTCTACCTGGTACTTTGCCCAACAACCCCACACCATCGTGTCATGGGAGAAGTTTGAATTCTGTTTTCTTAAGAAGTTTGGAGATGACAAGTCTCCTGAAGTTCTAGTCATGGAGCTTTCTAGTTTAAGAATGAACCACAAAGAGAAGATCAAAGACTTTAATCAAAGGTTCTTGAAACTAAAGAACCGAATCCCTATGGATTCGATGCCTACCGAGAATCTTATTATAGCATATTATACGAAAGCCTTACATCAAAGCATAGCCATTTGGGTAAAGAGATCCAAGAAATCCACGATGTTAGAAACCTTCGAAGAGGCCAGTCATATTGAGAAAGATATCCTCATCTTGAAGCACACTACTAGCAATGAAACAGAGACTAGTTCATCTTCCAAAAAGAAAATCGAAATCCTCCCTAGACCTTCCCAAAAGAAATCCCAACCTGAAAGATCAGATTTAGAAAACTTACAGAAAGTCGTTCAAAAACTTTCCAATCAAGTTATAGATTTGAAAAGGACGGCTGAAGAAGCTTCTTCAAGCAAATGGCCTTACAAACCCCTGTTTAGGAAGCCTTTTCCCACCAACCGACCTAATTCAAATACTGAAGGCCTAAATCTAGAAAGCATGCAATTCACTATTCAAACGATTCTAGAAGCACAGGATAACTTGATGCCTCCTAATATCCCTGAAGAAGTAACTGAAAAAGAGACAGTAGAAGAAGATGAATCCTCTCCGAACATTTTTGGTCATTTTTCGGATAGTATTTTTGAAGCTAATTTCAAAACAGTGCATCCTTACAATACTAGGAGTAAAATAGCAACCAAGCCTTCTTCTGAAATCACTACAACTTTGCCTCCAAAGCAGTCTAAATCAATTGAGACTAAATAGAATTCAGTAAACCCAAGCTTAGACTATGATTTGGTTGAAGACCTAAAAAAGCTTAGGGCTAATATTTCTATTTATGAATTATTAAAATTCCCTTTTCTTCTGCAAAAAATGCTACAAAATATTGCAGAGAACAACAAAAATGGCAATCCAAGCAGTAACAAAGGTCTTTAGAACAACCCCAGAGTTCCTTAGAAGGCCTTTGCCAAAACTACTTCTGATTCTCATGAGAAAAGAGACCTTCTTGTAAACAATGTAACAAATGTAGATAAATTAGTTTTAGAGGCCGAGAGTAAAAAGAAACAAGCTTCCACCATTAGTACTCGCAGAAATGTCCCTCCATTTTTGTTAACTTTTGAAATCTTCAATAGGAACGTGCACAACTTTATGGTAGATTCAGGAGTGTCATCTAACATAATGCCTTGGTCTGTTTGTCAAAAGATCAATGCTGAAGTTCAACCATCCACCTTGAAGATCATCCAGCTTGATAGAACTAGTGTTAAAGTTATAGGCAAATTGAGAAATGTGATTATAATATTATCGTCTAACCCTAAAGTTCATCAAGTGATTGATATTATTGTTGTAGATATCCCAGAAGTTTATGGTTTGTTTTTAATCAGAGACTGGTCAGAACAGCTACATGTCTATTTTGCGATGGATTGGTCTCACTTGTGGCTGCTCGAGAATGGAAAGCCCAACAAAATCAAGTTAAATCGTGAACATTACCTAAAGTTCATGGTGACGGATTTAAATGATCCCAATGAACCATTCACTCCTTCTGCTGATTCACACGAAATACAGGGGATGGATACATTTTTCAGCAATTTCATGGCTGAAACTTCCACTATCACTAACCCAGAACAACAGTCTGAAATTTTGATATATAAGTAGCCAGGAGCTTCTGCCCAGTGGTCACATGTAATCGAAAATAATCAAATATGGTCTCTTTACTTTGATGAGTCAAAATTCAAGGAAGGAGTTGGTGTAGGCTGCGTGATTATTGATCCAGCAGGTAACAAGACCCTAATTGCATGCAGGTTAGAGTTTGAATGTACAAACAACATAGCAGAATATGAGGCACTATTACAAGGTCTCAGAAAAGCATTAGATATGAACATTCAAAATTTAACTGTTTTTGGTGATTCAGAAGTCGTGGTTAGACAGGTAAAAAACTCTATCCACTGTTTATCTCCGCACCTTAAAAGCTACCAATCTGAGGTATGGAATTTGATGAATAAGTTTTCCGCATTTAACATAAATTATATTCCTAGATTGAATAATTCGGAAGCTGATTTATTAGCTAACGTAGCTTCGAAATTTTTTCCTACAGAAGGCTTATCTCCGAATGCATTCTCCGTCGAACTGTTGTTCAGACCATCCGTCCCAGACAACATCACAAATTGGAGAATATTCGATGACGATCAACAGATTATAAGTTTCCTGCATATGGAAGAAACTTTCCAGGGTGAAATAATCGACGAAGGTACTCATGACAAAAATCTTCATGAATTTATGGTAATACTAGATCCAAGATCTCCAGAATCTTCATCAGACATGGTAAATTCTATCTCGAAATCTGTAGTTAGATTAGAAAAAAATTATGATCTTCATGACAATTTCAAAAAATCAGTGAACTGTAAAATGAATAGTTCCTCTTTGACGCATGAAAAAATAAACTTGGGAACTAAAGACAACCCATAGTGCATTAACTTAGGGGTGGGATGTTCTGAACAAGAAAAAACAATGTTTATTAAATTATTTAAGGAAATCAAAGATGTTTTTGCTTGGACGTACGACGACCTAAAAACCTTTGATCCTAACATCATACAACACGTTATTCCTATGAAACCCCAAACCCAACATTTTCAACAAAAGTTAAGGAAAATGCACCCAAAACTCGAACCAACTGTCAAGAAGGAATTAAATAAACTCCTGAACGCTAAGATAATCTTCCCAGTTAGGCACACACAATGGGTCTCTAATCTTGTCCCTATCCAGAAGAAGAGTGGTGAAATCCGACTATGTGTCGATTTTTGAAATCTTAATCGAGCGTCTGATAAAGGCAACTACCATGTCCCACCCATGGAATAGATCCTTCAACAGGTATCTAGTTCTGAAATATTATCCTTATTGGATGGTTTTTTAGGGTATAACCAAGTCCTGATGTCCCCTCCAGACCAACTTAAAACCATCTTCTACACTCCATGGGGCACCTACGCTTATAGGAAGATGCCCTTTGGACTCATAAATGCTGGTGCCACTTTCCAGAGAGCGATGGACATCCCTTTCTGAGGCTTAATCAATCAATCTATTGTAGTTTACCTAGATGACGTTACTGTATTCTCAAAAAACAAAGAAGACCATCTAGCTCATTTAAGATCCGTTCTACAACAATGTTGTAAGTATGACATTTCTTTGAACCCTAAAAAATCTATCTTCATAGTAGAACAAGGTAAACTCTTAGGATTTATTGTATCAAGTGAAGGGATGATTATTGACCCTGAAAGAAATCAAATCATTTCGAAACTCCCCCCTCCATCGTCAAAAAATTCTATGCAATCTTTCTTAGGTTAGATAAACTTTGTTAGGAGATTCGTCCCTAGCTTTTCAGAAATGGTGAGACCATTATAAAACCTAATAAAAAAGGACGTACGATACCATTGGGGACCTTTACAAAACCAGGCTTTTAATTCAATAAAAAAGGCCATAATAAATGCTCCTTCTCTAATGAGCCTCGATTTTTAGCAAGACTTCACCCTCTACACGTTCGCTTCTGACCGTTCTTACGCCGCTGTCCTAACTCAAAAGAACGCTGAAAACAATGAAGTCCCAATTGCCTTTATCAGCTCAGCCTTCAAAGGGGAAGAAATTAATTACCCAGTAGTAGATCAGCAAGCCTATGCTATTTTCAAAGCAGTAAAGCACTTCCGATCTTATCTTTTGAAATCTAGGACGAAAATCATTGTCCCTTACCGAGCTGTCAGAAATATGTTAGTACAGAAAGAACTAGGAAAAAAAAGGGCAAACTGGGTCACATCCTTGCAAGAGTATGACATATAAATCACCCCAGCACAAATAGTAAGTGGCCAAGGGTTATGCAATTTAGTTGCTGACTCAGATGCAGGAAAGCAAGAGGAAAATGATATGTTAAATCCAAGACAACACTATCAAAATCTAATCTGCTATGCACAAAACCCTGTTAGTCCCTGGTATGATGATATAAAATTTTGTCTTGAACATGGGTCAGCTCCCCGTCACCTGGATCCCACAAAAAGAAGAGCACTAAGATTAAAATATGCTTCCTTTCAGTTGATTAATGGTATTCTGTTTCGTCAAAATTTTGATGGAGTACTAATGCGTTGTCTTGAGAAAGATGAAGAAGAAAAGTTCTTATTGGAATTGCATGCAGGAGAAGCTAGAGGGCATTTTGGTGGAGATACCACTGCCCATAAAGTATTAAGAGCAGGTTACTATTGGCCTACACTTTTTAAAGATGCTCATGCTTTGTGTCGTAAGTGTGTAATTTGTCAAAAAGCATCCGGACGGATACAAAAACCAGCCTTCCCTCTGCAACCAGTTTCAATAGACTCCCCTTTTTAGTAGTGGGGTCTAGATATTATAGGTCCAATCAATTCACCATCCTCACAGCAGCATAAGTATATCATAATAGCCACAGATTACTTCACCAGGTGGTCTGAGGCTACCCCATTAAAAGCTGTAAATACCAACCAGGTAATATCTTTTTTGAATTCGAATATTATTACTCGTTTTGGTATCCCCGACTGCCTGGTATTTGATAATGCTTCTTATTTTTTGTCTCTTGAGATGAGTGATTTCACTCTAGAAAAGGGAATTAAATTAAAGTATTCTGCCAGCTATTACCCCCAAGGCAATGGATTGGCAGAATCGACTAATAAAAATATGATCAAAATTATCAAGAGAACGGTCTCTAAAAACCATAAAAATTGGCAAAACGCACTATTAAACACAATCTGGGCTGATAGAGTGACTCCTAAAAATGTTGTGGGTAACTCACCTTTCTTTCTCATTTACAGTAGAGAGGCGATTCTAACACCCCATGTCCTCCTTCCCTCCCTGCAACTATCGCAGAAAATACAAGAAGAAGACTGTCCCCCTTTGGAGAATCGAATTAATGCTTTGTCAAAATTAGAATAAGTGAGGGCTCAAGAGAAACGAAAATTGGATCAACATCAACTCATTGTTAAAAGATGGTTTGATTCTAATTCTGCCTCTGACATAAATTTTGAGGTAGGTGACCTTGTCCTAAAATGGGACAAACCGCATGAGAGAAAAGGAGAGCATACAAAGTTTCAGAACTTGTGGCTAGGACCATTCTTGATTGTTGAGAAATTGGGTCCCAGTTCCTTCCGATTACAGAATTTAGAGGGACAACTAGACACTTATCCGGTGAATGGCCAAGCTCTAAAAAGGTACTTCGCCTGATGACACTCCCATGTACACTGTGTAAATATTTTTGTTTTGCTTGCTTTTTGTTTTTCTTTGCTGGTTTGTTTTGATTTTTCCCTTATGCTCACCAGTTTTTCTTTTTGAGACGCACATGCCTGCAATAGGAACTAGTTTAGACAAAGAGAATAGAAAAATTTCCCCTCTAAAATGACTACTGAAGGTTGTTTAAGTATCAATTATGATATCTTTCTAAAGTTTGCAACCATGTTAAAGTAAACTTGTTGTTTAAAAAGTGTTTCTTGATTTCAATCTGTAACTGAAGCTATTCACGATCATCCATAAAAAAATCTTCTTACGTTGTCCCTGTTCCTTAAGAGAACAACTCAGAGATGTCTCCCTACCCTCGAAAGTCATTTTATTAACAAACTATCTCTAGATCTTAATGAAGGACAGTTAAAAAATTTCCTCAAGGTCTGTAATTTACTAAAATTTGTCCAAAAATCAGGATTTTTAGCGTCACCCCGCTCTATTAAATATTTTTAAAACTAAATAAACCTTCAGAGAGCTGTGCGAAGTGCTTGTAAACCCACTGGGATACTGAACAGGTCTACTGACAGTGGGTAAATGCATGCATGATGCTAAGATAACTTCGTCAGGGTACTGAACAGGCCCGCTGGCAGCGAAGCAATGTCAGGTATATGAAAATTCTCATATACAAAATCTTTTGACCTTAAATGTCCTTCGTTCTGATCTGGAACTTCTTGGCAGGATACATATATCAAAGTGGGTTAAATGGCATCCCTGTCGAGGCTATGGATGCCTTCTGGCAGCAACGACTCTATCAACAGTATTAAAGATTTTAACTTTAATATCGTGACTCTCTTTTGTCAAGATTGTCATTAGTTTTCGTCTTTTAAAATAACAGTACTCTAAAACTGGAATGTTTTATAATTGATAATGATGTTCAAATATTTTCTTAGTTTTTTTTTATTTGAAGTTTTTTTTGACTATCCTAATCTGGACTCGTTCGTTTGGAAGAGATAACTGCTTCTACCAGTGTGTCGCCATTGTTGGCAGCAATAATATAATCTCTATTTTTACAAGCTGCCTACATAGGGTCTTTAAATTCTCGTTACTCGTCACAACCTTTCTCATTAAAATAAACTTGTTACTCGTCGCTTTCTACGTACCTACTTTTCAATTTTTGTTTTCATGACTGTAAGCATGAAAACTCACAGCTGGAATTCATACTTGATTTCATTTTTTCTAATTAAAGGGTCAGTGTTCATATGGTCTATTGTCGAATTGTGGTATTTCGCTATGAACATGGTTGTTTTCATGGTTATAACCCCTTGGTCTTGAACACGCCTTGGTTACATGAGTATAAAACCTCCACTCATTTAGCATTTGACTAATGTCAATGGGGTTTTGGATTTATAAATTTTTTATTGATTCAATTGTTTATTTGATATATTAATTTTTGTGATCAAGTCGTGGATATGCATACTATTGTTTTCAACTATTTTGATAATTGTGCGTACCATTATGCCAAGGTGTCATTCCAAGTATAGTGTGGTATTATAGTTTTGCATGGCCTCGATCTACATGATCTCTCTCACACACATGGTAATTAACGCTCCTACCTACCATTTCAAGCTGTCATTGCATTGCATTGAGGAAACTCGAGGCGATGTCCCTGTGTTTATTCTATCAAACCCTACCTCTGAATCTTGTGTTGATTCCCTACTGATAGCCATGGCTCCTGTGGTGAGGATTGATCCCAACGGCATCCAGACACTGTTGTCATTTGACAATGCCAGAGATGACTTAGAAAGGAACAACTTGTTAAGCCCTAATATTGGCTCATTACCACTTAATTGGGGCATATTAGATTAGTAATGTTATTT
>CBVK0100527961.1:0-11738 GCA_900067695.1 Picea abies | reverse complement strand
CATTAACCAAATGAATGAATGATAATTTACACATGATATACTCTGTACAACTCAAATAATGCACATTGGGGGAGAATCCAATGTTCCATAGTGGTGGTATAGAGTGATCTGGACACACACCAACAATTATGGGAGTAAACTTCCACCTGGTCTAGTCTTTTGGGCAGTTACGGGAGTGAACTGCCACCTAGTCTGAGTTAACTAGTCTCTTAGTCTTCAGTTAACTGACTAAAATAGAGTGAAGTGAGGAGGAGATCATGGAATCATGAGTAATTTACTAGTCTGGTGATGATCCAAAGGACAATGTGTATTAGCTGGTGATGATCCCAATGTCGCATGGTGATAATACGAATGTGGCATCTAGACTCCACTCAACTGATCAAACTAAAGTATGAACTGAAGAGAACATTATCCTAGAGGAATATTCTCCCTAAACTATACGAGACTGAATAATGACTAATAAACATAGGTAAAACCTTAGGAAAAATAAATTTTAATTGTGTGTGAAGTATCTCCAACAATGTTGAGGAAAGGGTAACTCATTACATAAGCACTCCCTCATACAAAGGTGCTCATGTGGATGAATATCTTACATAACCTCACATGGATATGCATGCCACTCATGAAGTTAAACCCTACTCAATGCCATCTAGCATCACACATGCTCCTTGATTATTTTCTTGGGAAATACTTCTCCTACTAGGTACTGATACATGTAATAGGGGCTAACGATAACCCTCCCATACGTAAAATTGGAAATTTGTATGAATTCTATGGGTTATTGTGAAGTTTGAATATGATTCTTAATTTGATTCTATCGAATGTAATTTACATTTGACATGAATCACTTCTTATGTTGTATTGAACTTGTGTACATGCCCTAGATTGATGACTACATTTGGTCACTTGAGCCCCTCTTAGGACAATGTATTTTTCATGCACATGACATGGATATGAGCCTTGGTCCTTTGTAGGATGATGAGGAACTATTTTCACACTTGAGGAGTTAAATACCACCTACTATTGAGATCGTGCCATTTATTTTGGAGGACATTGGGATTCTTGATGACATATCACCCTTATAGAGAAGACATGGCATCTTTGGATCAAGGGACATTCCACCTTTTGGATGACGATTTGGCACATTGTGGATGAAGAATTTCACCCTTTGGAGGGAATTTTACATTTTTTATCCCCTACACATAAATTTTGAGCGAGTCATCCATTCTTGTACATCACACATGTCACACATGTGACCTTTATCATGCATTTATGGAGGATGACCTAGAATTTTGAGCACTTTACTTTATCTTGGGAGCATCTTTGGGGGGTATTTTTGACCTATCCATTCTTGTACCAAGTATTCTTTTTTATGTATTATTTCCTTGTATATAGGGTTTGTAAATAGATAAAGGCATTAATATATTTTCTTATGGATTTGCAAGGAAAATATTGTTAATTAATGAGAAGGGTGTTATATCTCTTATATAAATAAAATAAACATTTCTCATTTTAATCATTGCTACTTGTGGAGAACTACTACTACTTGTATATTGTTTATCTTCTCTAAAATCACTATGGATTAATAATTAGAGTGACTTCTTGTGGGTGTGTCTTGTGGATTTATTTAGAACTTTATGAATGCTTATTGCTAGGGTTTTGAAGATTGAAAAATTTCTTGAGTAAGTGGTCTCACTTGATATTGTGGATTTTGTTTATGAATAATTGTAAATGTGATCGTACTTCTCTAGTGGCGGTGGTGCTTTCCCTTTTCATTTTCTTAAATAATTCCCTCTTTTCAAATATATTGGAAGATTACTAGTGGAGCATCTTCTCTTGAATAATATTGAAGTTCTGTAAGGTAATAGGAGGATCTTCTAGGGTTTGTAGTAGAAAACCCTAGATATCACCCTAGATCTACTTAAATCCCCTCAAGGGAGTCCTTAATTAACCCAATATTCCCCCAAAAATATAGTAGGCACTAGCCTTCTCCCATTTAGTCAATCCTAATTCTAAATTTTACCTTGTATTATATGTTCTAGGGTAAGTTTAGGGTTTTGTGATGGCCTACATTCATTTCTAGCCATAAAAAGACCTATACATCTTTATAATTGTGCAAGTATTTAACTTATAAATGTCTTCTATTTTTTATTAGAACCCTATTAGGGATAGAAATATTTCATCTATTGGTTTTTATATGCATAGCTGATTTCAGTTTTTACAAGTGAAGCAAACCCTAAAATTATCCATTGTTTATCCCTATTCTCTATTAGTTTTCATCTTATTTAAAGGGATAAAGTGTATTGTTGTTATAACTTGTTTCGTGCTGTAATATTTCATCTTTTACAGAAGTTTGCAATAGACATTGGTATTTTCTTGATTCGTAGTGTCTGGGGATTGTTTTACAATGAATAATAACTTGATAAAGCCCCTAATTCATCCTTAAATAATATTAAACACAAACCTATAATTTACCTTGAATAAACCACCTAATACATAACTTGATTAATATACCTGGTTGCTAGTAAAATTAGGTAGCTAAATAGGAGGAATAAGACTTGAGACTTGATTATTTCTTTCCTTAGGATTCCTTGAAGCTACTAGGGAGGCCTCCCTTGTGTTGCATTTATCCTTCAGTAAAATGAGAGAATTGGTTGCCTATGTGACAGTGGTAACACTGCTAATGTTCCACTCATTTTGTACCTTGTGAAGGCTTTGCATTGGGGAGAAATATTGTGTGATAATAGGAACCATCGATGCATAAATCATTGTTGACATTGCAATAAAAAGTTCAATGGCTAAGTAACCAACTAGTGGAGGTAATTGAAAAGTGACCATAAGGGATGAGTTCTTAAGCAACTCAACCCCAACACTTTCAAATGACATAATGGAATCACCTACAAATGGAATGTTTGTCCCATATTTGGAACTAAAATTAGACATGCAATAACCCAATTGATCAATTGTGACTATCTTCCCTTGATGAGGAAATTTAATCATACGAAAAAATGAAGACATGAAAACAAACATCACACACATCCAGATCTGTCCCAAAATAATATTGTCGTCTAGAGGAGAATCAAATGCCTCTACCTTAATAGTAATAATCCCCCCCTATTTCATCTAGAAGGAAAGAGAAAATTCCATTTGGTTTAAACGTTATACCATCGAAATATTTTAACAAGGTGGCCGAAGGACTAAGCTCAAGGGAGCCTAAATATTTCCAACAAATCAAAGACATGATACATGTAGAAGCTCCCTCATCAACCACACACCTATAAATTTTCATGTTGCATGAAGATATATAGATCTGAAAACCATCATGGTAAGGAATTTATGGCATAGCCTGGTCAACATCAAATTTAAGTAACCAAGCATGTAAAGGATCAATCCCACCAATAACATTCAACAATTCCTTATTCTATGGGGGCAATTATGGAGGATTTCTAAAGTATGCATGGCACAAAGAACTTGAGCTAAATATTCCACAAAACTATAATTTTGAGGACCTTGAGCATTATGATTGTGCACAATCCTTTGTAATACACCCTTTTGAGGGTGTGGCATTGTGTCAATAACCAATCTCTCTTTATGTAGAGGGTTTCTTGATGTGGGGGCCTCATATTCATTCATTTAATATAGTTACCAGAGAATCATAATTACAATCCCTGATCTTAACATTGATAACCCTATCACACATGAAAATATTTATACTTGAAGTACTACCTCGATGTGATGAGGCATCCTGGTTTCCCCCTTAAAGAGGGGAAAGGTTACCAAAAACCATTTTTTGATGTTTTGAAGGAAAAGGGTTGGTAAGTACCACATGAGTTTTGGCTTTCTGTTGAACCATCCACCATTTGATTTCCTCCATATTGGGGCATAAGTGAGTCAAATGATCACCTTTGAAAATATTACAAGGGAGATTGATCTTTATCCTCTCCTCCCCCTTCCCCCCCCCAACATTATTGTTCGTATCATTTTTTAGTGTTTCCTTGTCCAAAGTGATAATTTTTCTTCTTATTCTTATTTTTTCCTCTAAGTTTTTTATTACCTTTTAGATTCATTGATTGAACTGAATGGACATCAGAGATATGAGAAAGTGCCAAGGAAAGTTGATTTTATTGTGCAGTCATAAGTTGGTTCCTATTTATGAAAAGTTTTCCCATTTGACATGCCACCAGATTGAATGCAATATTTACATCATAACCATTAACATGAACAACATAGATCAGACAAGTTTAATGTAGCAAAAAATATAAACTAAGTTGTGGTAAAATAATTAGGGTTTCTATATGGAAAATTTAGCACCCCACCATATGCCACATTTAGGGTTCCTAGTCATGTTTCCTCTACTATAGTGGGGTCCAGAGTGCATTTGATACCTTTTTCTAGGCATAAACCATCCACTAAAAGAAAACCCCATGTTGGGTATAGCTATGATTCCCATACGAAGTCTATAAATATGGTTGATGTGCTTCTAGGTGCAAAGCTAGATTTGGGAGAAAATCTAGGTCCATGGATAAATCCAGATCCAAAAATATTTTTTCCTCCCAAAGTAGAAATGGAACTAAGAGTAGTAGTTCCCCAATTGATAGTCCAATACTAGGGAAACCTAATGATGGAATATTTATGCTTCCAAATGACATCCCAAAAAGAGAATTTTCACCACTTTGAGGGATGTTACCAAAAGGGCTACTCCTAGTAATCAATGTATCAATAGGGACAATCATGCCCCCAACAATAATATTAGGACTAGAAGGATTAGAACCTTCAGTACTTGCTAAACCAATAACATGTGCCATCCCAAGTTGAGTATCTAATAAACCTAGCAATGAATAGATGGTACCAATAACATGTACTTGTGGTACCTCATCTCCCTTAGAGGTACCACAATCACTTCCCACTTGTAGTCACACTTGGGAAACCTAGGAAAACCTAATAAGTTTACCACTTCAAAATTGGTAGTTAGGTATAATAGTTGTTGATAGAGTTTCTACATTAGGTAGGATATAATATGATATTTCATCTTGTAACCAAAACCTTAGATAAAAGGCATCACCCTGAGGATCTACCAATTCTACGAAAGTCCCCTAGTACACATCCACCCACTAATAAGAGTGAGAGGGGATATATGAACACCCAAACGAACTTGACCTAGTGCTTGACACCTGTGTGAGAGGAACTTTCCCAACAAATACCTTTTGCTACTAATGTATTTTACATTCTTCAATGGAATCCCAATTTCATTTGAGTGGCCTTAGATAATTTACTCTCCAAACCTACAACCAAGGCCATATCACCTAGACTAATGTTATTTTTTCTATTAAAAAAACTCTAGTTGATTTTAATTTCATGTTTCTTTTAGGGTTTTTGATTTAACCAAAATGTAGTGTAATTAAACTCAATGGTGTGATGACTCAAATATTGAAAAATCAACGATGAAATTGAAAGAAGAAAAAAAACATTCAACTCTTTTTCTTTCAAATGAAAATAATGGAATGCTTGATGCTAGTTTTGAAATTTAGATGAAGAAATAAATCAAGTATAATATTTCAAATTCATTTTATTTCAAATTTCATAACTCACTATCATGTAATCTAAAGAAGAAAATATTCATGCTTGAAAACACTAACTTGCACAATTCACTCAACCTAACACCTAAGAAAATAATCATACATGGGTTTTTGTTTTCCATGTTTGTAAATCACACCAGAATAAATCATGCAAACTCAAACAACTAAGAAAGAATCTTCATACCACAATTTTTACCAAGATCTAGAGCTTGATTATGGATTATGGAGAAAACCATGCGACAAGTCGGATAAGGAGTAGAGTGTGCATATGAAAGGTAGACAAATCAACACATTTTTATGGGTGAGGGCACACAGAAGATGAAAATTTGTTAGTATTAGTTAGACCTTTTGGTCCATTTTGTAACGAGATAAGCCTTAATATCAATGTATAAATATGTATGGGTTTTGGGTAGAAGGTAGTTGTTGGAGTGATATGATGATAGTTGACAAGTAATAAAGAGAGAGTTGATTATGTACTGTATGCGCAGATGACTAGGGAATTTTGGGTAGAAATGATGGATCTTATTTGAGTGCAGTTTGCACCTGTTGTAAGAGCTGAATATGAATGAATAATATAAGAAGACAGTTGTTGTGGATGTATCCCATTTTGGGGTGATCCACGTTAAATTCTTGTGTTCTAATGTGTTTGTTTTCATGATGTGTTGGATGCTCACGGGTTAATATGAATATGTATATGATGGTTCTGCACACATGTTCAATGCTTAAGTAAGATGAATTTATCATATGTTATTACACTGCTATGATTTTAGGCACAAGGTATATTGCATGTTGGATGAATGTTAAGCCATAATGAAGGTTAGAGTGGTCTCCATTCCCTTCATGATTTCTGAAGTGTGGTTCCTACAGTCCCCATAGGTACCTTCGGTGAGACTTCACCTATTGTGGGTGATGCCGAAAGGGATGATATATTTAAGGTTTTGTTGGTGATTTAATGTTGAACCCCATGTATTCCCATTGTGTGCCAACAAATGGTTCCTTTGTTGAGATTGATATCTGCAACTAAGAGGGATGTGGAGACCTACTAAGGAGGAGATTTGAAAATGGTTGGAAACAAAGTAGATCGAGTTTTTTGTAGATCATAATAAGAATACATAGATTAGCATTGAGAAATGGATACAAAGGTATGTGTTTAGAGATTTGCATGAAATTTTCTTTATCCTATTTTTGAATATTTAGTAAAGTGGATCCATATATTAGTTGAAAATATCATAATATTTTGCACTGTTGTTCCAAGAAATTGGACTCCTGAGTTAATTAGGCAAATCAATACTATAAGAAATCGGGTATCACACGTAGTAGATTACTGACTGGATAGTTTGTTGTGAGGTTACATTACTGAATTTTTCATAGGCTGTACTCAGTCGTATAGTGTTGTTGAAAGGGAATTATTTAAGGGACCATGTAGAAGATACATGAAGTCACTATCTACTTGGATTAATATGTTATTGTATGACAAGGGAGTTGTGAAGATGGAATCTAATTGCCCTAGTAGATAAGTGTCTTCGTGTAAAGATGGATGAAGAGAAGGAATGAGGACTTGATGGGATGAGGATGCCGAGAGAAGAAGAGTGTGTGGTGAATGAAGAGATTGGATTGTTGTGCAATGGTAAGATATTTAGACCGAATAAGAAGAGCATTGCAACTGAGAGAGAGGGGAAACATAGTGAGATCAAGGAAAGAGACATTGGTGAAATACTCTAGATCAAAGGAATTTTGTGCATAGAAGAAAAGATATGTTAGCTCAGTCTAGTATAAGAAGATCTTTCTTAGACCAGAATCTGTGTCGAACCCATGACCCTGTGTGCATCACCAAGAACTGAGGTAAGATCATAAGATTTGTAAATTTTAGTTAGTAAAGGAATTAAAGATAGTAAAAGTAGTCAGAGTAGTGGAAGTAGTACATTGAGTCAGAATAAGTTAGTGTTATCATGAAATAATACTGTGAAAAACACGATGGAAAGGGTAGATCCTACTTTAAGGATGCATGTCTTCCATGGAACAGGGATAGAGGATCCAAAACAACATTTTTTCATTTGTGATACAATATGGATTGTGAAGAATATCCAAGATGATGATGCAGATATTGCGTAGTTGGAAATAAAATTCAAATATCACACATTATTATGGTACATGAAATATCATACTACTACATCTGTGGGACAAAATAGAACATCAGAAAAGGTAAGACAAGCTCTATTGAAAAAGTTCCAGAAACCTAAGTTTGAGTCATAGTGCATTACAAAGATAAAGGAGATCAAGAAGATGTTGAATGAATCAATGTGGAACTATGATTAAAGATTCAAGATATTAAAGGATTGGTTGACATTCCAAATTCCAAATTTCAAATGAACAACATAGAGAGTGGTTTATTATAGGATTGTTGTGGCATATACGCTTCCCTTTTATGCACTAGAAGATTGTTTCACAGTAGAAATACCTATAGATTTATATGAAATTAGAAGCATTCCCAGTAGGAGAAAATTGCGTAGGGATGGATCAAGTATAGTTGTAGTTAGCAGTGCTAAATATTCAATTGCAGTAAATTGTGAAAGGAAAAGAAAAATATGAGGAGGTATGGTGTGTCACGTGTAGAAGAGAAGGTCATCATAAGAATGAATGTCAAAATTTTCAACAGTATTTGAATACAAAAGCTCTGTATCCACTAGGGGTATGGTGAGAGATTTGTAAAATGATGGGTCAACACCCTACTGCTTGCCCATTGATGAAGAAGTATCATAGTACCATGAGAAACATTTTTTATAACTTTTACAAGTCTGTTAGACATGAAGAAAAGGATTGCTATGAATTTTATTTGATGAGAGAGAGCATTGCAGATTCATATAGAGTCGAGGGAAAAGAATATGAAGGAGGAGCTTCATAGTATAATACTCTAAGAGGTTATAATCAAGGAGGAAGAGGAGGGTTCAGAGGCTGCAGAAGAGGAGGATTCAACAGAGGAAGAGGACCAATTATATGTTATAACTATAATAAGCCTAGAATTTTGGCGCAAGAATGTCTAAATCCTTGCACGACATGTACATATTTCCGATAGCTAGACCATGCAGCAGAGGATTTCTCACAGTTGATTGCAAAGTGTAAAGAAAAGAGGAATCCTCATGTATAGATGATAGAATCTATTGTAACCTAGGTATGTAACCCTGCCTCTCCTCTCTCTTTTCCCTATGCCTTCGTCGAATTTTTCCTCTTCTGGTTGATAACGTCGATTTCCCATTTGTTCAATAACTTGGTTTTCTTTGTTGGCTTGCTTGAATGATTCTTTGCGTAGAGTTTTCTGTTTTTATTGAAGGATTAAATACATGTCATATTTGTTTTGGAATGCTTGTCATCATGTTTTCCATTGATTGAGCTCACAGTAGGTCAACCAATCCTTTTTATATACATAGGAAACGCCGGTGGACAAACACAACCATTCAGAATGGTCAATTTCAGGCCAGGATTGTCAAAACAAACAGGGAAATTTTCAACAGTAAAGATCCACCAGGTCGATCAGATCAAGGACTCTCGTCCATTTGGGGGGTGCATAATTGCGTAGGTTTTGACATCATCCCTTCAGGATATTTTCATACTATACCACCAGAAACTCCCGAAGTGCCGAAGTGCCGAACTCCCAAAGTGTCGAACTCCTGAAGTGTCGAAGTAGCTGAAGAGCCGAAGTCCCGAAGAGATGAAGAGATTAAGTCCCAAAGTGAATCTGGACCATCCATCAACAAGGACACATGACAATAGATCATTCACTTTGGGGATTTTTCCTCCAGGAGATTTTCATGCTTTACATTCGAAACTCTCGAAGCCCGAAATTCTAAAAACCTGAAGTGAATCTGGATCATCCATCAATGGGGACATGTGACAACATATCATTCACTTCAGAGATTTCTCCTCTGGGAGATTTTCATGCTTCACATTTGAAACTCCTGAAGCCGAAAGTGCTGAAGTACATGGCAACCATTAGTCTTGACATGTGGCGCACGCATAAGTGATGACACATGGCACTCATTCCAGGTCATTTGGTTGTGACATTCACCCATTTCCATGTGACACGTGTCACCCTTCTTTCCATGACACATCAATAGCTATGACATCATATGATGTCAAGCCACCACATCAGTTCAGAGATTTTCCTTAGGGATATTTTCATGCCTAGCATTTAAAACTCCTGAAACCCGGATTTCCGAAGAAAATCTGGACCGTTCATTGGTCACAGAGTGTGGCGACAGATCATTCACTTCAAAGACTTTCCTCTGAGATATTTTTCATGTTTCAAATTCAAAACACCTGAAGCTCAAAAGTCTGAAGTGAATCTGGACCATTAATCCCAAGTCAACGAGAAATGTCGATCCTTGCAACAGGTAAATATCACTCGGATCACAGATTGTAGTTAGATCGCCAACCATGCTTCATTGCAGGGATGCAAATTGCACAGATGTTTATTTTCTAGAGAGGTCCCGTAATTGGAAACAAAACATTGTTGGAAAGGGTAGGTGACAACTTGTGGGTGATTGCGGGCCCTAAAGTGGTGTGGACCCAAACCATCCTCAACAACTTCCGTAATCATGTGCCTAAATGACATCAGGTCACCACGTCACCTCCACTTATTCCACTCACTACCCTCACTCCTCTCACCACCTGACACGTGTCCTCCACTCACACTCTTTCATACATACCGCCCCTCTCTCAACTTGACACCTGTATCCCTCACTACACATCGCCAACTCCATACTCCCAATACCTCCATCATATTCACACCTCCTCTCACCTTTTGACATCTATCCTCACATGCCATCTACCCTTGCATCCACTCATCTCATCTTCCTATTGGATGCCTACCTCCACGTCTTCCTGTTCACGACAAGCTCATCACAGAGAAAGAAAGAAGAAGGGTCAATTACAGTCAAGACATAGTGTGCTTAGCTTATGAAAGCCCAGACATAGACAAAGAGTTAAGTCTCAGTCACAAGTTGATGCAGATTAGTTCTAGGACACTTCAACAGACTCTTCTCATGTAGCCAGTTGTCTCCAGTGGCCTCCAACAGTTCGCAGGCATGCCATCATTCAACACAGAGCTCTACTATGTCACTCTGAGGCCTATTTTCTGCCAATTCAATTCCTCCAGTGCATGCATCAATTCTGTCTCAGAGATAGTAGTAGTTTTAGTCGATTAATTCCAGCATTTTCTTGTATTAGGAACAAGAGTGGTATTTTGTGTGCAATAAGAACCACTCTTGTTGATTAAGTCCAATGCCATAGTCAAGTTAATAATTTGTTTTACGAACAATTACCTAAATTAGGTCAGAGTCCCCTAAGGACGAGAGCCTCTGCAACTCTTTTAAGTAGTTATCTTTTGGATATTAGAAGGGGTCGGATTTTTTAGGGAAAGGATAGAAATACATCAAACTGGTTGGACCCATTCTATGCATGGATTAAATATCTCTACCTAGTGAACATACTCTTGATGACAGTGTTTTGTTCAAATCTTCATGTGTTTTTTTTCTTATCTTGAACACAATTTTTTATTTGTTCAACATATGTTTCATTTACTTTCAGCTATTGTATAACTTGTTTTTACTGATATGCAACCTGTCGAACATCTAATGCTTTGGTGAAGATTTAATTTATTTGAAACCTATGGGAGTAACTATGTTTTTGATACATGTTTCATGAATTGAAATGATATTTTAAGTATTGAACATCTCGCACCAACTTATTCATCGAGTATTATGTTGTTTCCCTTTGTTTTTCTATTATTTCATTGGTCTGTCATTAGTGTGCCAACAGCCAAGGAGGACCCTCATCTGTATCATTCTGCCAACCCAACCTCCCTTTTGTCTTGATAGAATAACCCTCTGACCAACAAACATAAAATTAAAAGAAACAATCATTCTAAACTGATAGGTGGCCTAGCTTTTCCATTAGCAGTCAGGTGCAGACTTTAGGACCAACATCTTCTGGCATCATTTCCGGGGAACGGAGTAATGAAATATATTTACATGGGAGAAGGGAAATGATCAGATCTGATCTTTGATGGTGAACAAAGACCAGACACATTCAGACTGCATATCATTCACCTGGCAAATCCATGGTTAAAGAATCCAGTGGCAACTCCACAGTTTTAAGAAGTCATAT
>CBVK0100527960.1:0-11738 GCA_900067695.1 Picea abies | reverse complement strand
CTTTATTGGCTTCAGGGGGACGCCTTTGTCGTCAAGGGTTTGGCTTGGGATTGTGATCAGCCTTGTTACAGTGGGAGATCTGCGGTATTGTTTTTCAGGTGAAAATAAATGGCAAGCAATTCGAAGATGGAGATCGAGAAGTTTAATGGGAAAAGCTTTGAGCTATGGAAGCTCAAGATGGAATATCTTTTGGTGGAGAGAGATCAGTGGATCGCGGTAGATCCAGGTACGGCACCTACAGGAACTTCTGCAGATGACTGGAAAAAGATGGATCGGAAGGCAAAGAGCACAATTCGATTGTGTCTCTCCGATTCAGTATTACTGAATGTGTCAGAGGAAGCTACAACCAAAGATCTATGGGAAAAGCTGGGGAAGTTGTACCAGTATAAGTCCCTGGTAAATAAACTATTCCTAAGAAAGAAGCTGTATAACTTGAGGATGAGAGATGGAGACTCAGTGGTAGAGCATTTGAACGCCTTCAATATTGTGGTAAGTCAGTTAGTATCTGTTGATATTAAAATTTCAGATGAAGATAAATGTATCAATTTGTTGTGTTCTTTACCAGACTCGTGGGATAGTCTGGTAGTGGCCATAGGTAGTAATACAACTGCTTTAAAGTTTGAAGAAGTGGTCTCATCCTTGTTATCGGAGGAGATGAGATGAAAGAATATGGAAGGACACAACACAGACGCATTATTTGCAAGGCCATAGGTAGTAATACAACTTCTTTGAAGTTTGAAGAAGTGGTCTCATCCTTGTTGTCGGAGGAGATGAGACGAAAGGATATGGAAGGAAATAGCACAGATGCATTATTTGCAAGAGGACGTTCCCAGGAAAGAAATAGATCTTATTTCTCAAGTGGGATATCTAAGTCTAAGGGTAGATCTAAATCTCCTAGAAATTTTGTAAGGGTATGTTGGAGGTGTGGAAAAGAAGGGCACTACAAGAAGCAGTGTAGATCCAAAGTTGAGAAAAAGAAGGGATCTAGAGAATCTTCTTCTATAGAAGAAAAGACCTCCAAGGAAGAAGGAGGGGATGTGTACTTGGCCTCTTCAAGCACACATGTAGATCATGAGGCATGGTTGATTGACTCTGGTGCATCCTTTCATATGACTCCCCACAGGGAGTGGTTCTACGAATATGAAAAGTATGATTGAGGTAATGATTCGATAACCAGAATCATAGGAAGAGGAAGGGTCAAGTTGAGACTCATAGATGGAAGGATTAGAACATTTCCTGGTGTTCTACACATCCCAGGTATGGCCAAAAATTTGATTTCTGTAAGAAAAATGGAAGATGCAGGGGCAAATTTTTTTTTTGAAAAGGGAACTTGCAGGATGGTTCAAGGAGAAATGGTGTTGATGAAGGGAGTTCAGTTTGGAACTCTGTATAAGCTTCTAGGAATAACTATTAGTTATGGGTGTAATAGCTCCATTGTTCCTAATATTGAATTTGAAGAAGAAAGAACTCCTAGAGTCTCTGGAGAAAAGGTTATGTTGTGGAATCAAAGACTGGGGCATATCGGAGAGAAGGGTCTTCGACTACTACACGGTAAAGGTATGGTTGAAGGTATGTCTAACTTCTCTCTGGATTTGGATTTCTGTGAACATTGTCTATATGGGAAGTAGAATTGGGTAAGATTCCCCTCCAGTGCAACGAGGGAAAAAGAAATTTTACAGCTAGTTCACAGTGATTTTTTTGGACCAGTGTCGGTCCCATCATTAGGAAAATCTGTGTACTATGTCTCATTTATAGATGACTTCTCGAGGAAAACTTGGATATATTTCCTTAGGAAGAAATCTAAAGTCTTTGACAAGTTTAAAGAGATTAAGGGATTAAGGCTCTTGTTGAGAATCAAACAGAGAAACAAATTAAGGTGATGAGGACAGATAATGGCGGAGAGTTCTACAGGAATGAATTTGAAGAATTATGTAAGAAGTACGGTATAGCAAGGTAGAAGAGTACTCCATATACACCTCAGCAGAATGGAGTTTCAGAAAGGATGAACAGGACACTGATGGAGAAAGCAAGGTGCATGCTCAGTGGTGTCGGGATAGGGAAAGAATTTTGGGCAGAGGTAGTGGGTACTGCATGTTATCTGGTCAACAGATCACCCTCATCAGCATTGAATGACAAGACTCCACAAGAGGTATGGACTAGTGAAGAACCTTCTTTCACACATATTAAGGTATTTGGCTGTGATGCATATGTTCATGTTCCAAAGGAAAACAAGAGTAAGCTGCATAAGAAGGTTGAAAAATGTATCTTTATTAGATATAAAGATGGTCTCAAAGGTTATAAGCTTTGGAACCCAGAAACTAAGAAGGTAGTGAATATCCGAGATGTGGTATTTAGAGAAATGAAGGATGTTGTTAAACAGAAATTCCTACCAAGTAAGGAAGAACCAGAGAAGATATAGTTTGATTTAAAGGATGATGAATCAGACTCTATAGAAGAACATGAATCAGAAGAAGAAGATCCTCATACTCTAGTATTGAGGAGATTGGATCAAGAAAGAAGGCTACCGGAAAGGTATAGTCCATCTGATTTCCGTTCAAATTTTGCTTTGTCTATTACTGATGATGATCCTAGAATTGTCAGGGAGGCAGTGGATTTAGAGGATTGAAATCTATGGAAAAGGACCATGGAAGAAGAAATGGCATCTTTGGATAAGAATGAGGATTGGGATCTAGTAGAGTTTCCAACTGGAAGAAATCCCATTGGCAACAAATGGGTATTTAAAAAGAAGTTGAATGCAGAAGGAAAAGTGGATAAATACAAAGCTCGGTTAGTAGCAAAGGGTTATTCCTAGGTTGAGGGAATTGATTTTGGTGAGATTTTTTCTCATGTTGCCAAGTTAACCTCCATAAGATTTATGTTATCTGTTGTTGTTGCATTTGATTTTGAAACAAAACAAATGGATTTGAAGATAGCATTCCTACATGGGGATCTGGAAGAAGAAATCTATATGAAGCAACTAGAAGGTTATGTTGTGAAGAGAAAGAAGGAGCTGGTATGCAAGCTGAAAAAATCCCTGTATGGTTTAAAAAAATCACCAAGGATGTGGTATCAAAAATTTGATACTTATATGCTGGGACTTGGCTTCACAAGAAGTAAAGAGGATCACTGTGTGTATTTTAAATTAATTGGCGATCATTTGATTTATTTGGTCTTGTATGTGGATGACATGTTGTTGATAGGAAACAACAAGGAGATTATCCAGGATGTGAAAACTCAATTTTCCTCTAAATTTGACATGAAGGATCTCGGTGCTTCAAATTTCATTTTGGGCATGGAAATTAAAAGAGATCGAAAAAAGAGGAAACTATGGTTAAATCAGAGAAAATATGTCGAGACAATATTGTAGAGGTTTAATATGTAGGAATGAAAAACGGTCAAGGTTCCTATTCATGTTGGTGTAAAGTTATCTGCGGATCAGTGTCCCAAGACACATGAAGAAGAGGAGGACATGTCTCATGTTCCATATGCGAGTGCAGTTAGCAGTTTGATGTATTCAATGGTTTGTACTAGACCGGACATTGCACATGTAGTGGGAGTTTTGAGCAGGTATATGTCAAAACCAAGGAAGGAGCATTGGACAACAGTAAAAAGGGTTTTCAGGTAATTGCGTGGCACTGCTAGCTATGGATTGTGCTATGAAAGAAGACTGGGATTGGACAGAGTGGTGGATATACATGGATTTGTGGATGCAGACTGTGTAGGAGATCTGGATCATAGAAGATCTACAAGTGGGTATGTATTTAACCTGTTTGGAGGAGCAATAAGTTGGATGAGCAAAAGACAGGTTGTAGTGGCACTTTCAACTACAGAAGTTGAATACATGGCAGACACTCATACAAGTAAGGAAGCAGTGTGGTTACAAAGATTATGTTTAGGTATTGGGTTGGTACAACAAGCTATAAGAATAGATTGTGACAGTCAGAGTGCAATTTTTATGGCAAAGAACCCAACTCATCATTCAAAGACAAAACATATTGATATTCAATATCACTTTGTGAGAGACATTGTTGAAGAAAACAAAGTATTGTTGATGAAGGTGGACACTTTGAATAATGTTGTAGATTCATTAACAAAATTTGTGAGCATTGAGAATCTCTCTTGGTGTAGAGGATCCATGGGCATTGCTGCCCTAGATTGTTGACTATGTAACCCTATAACCCCCTATGTGCAAAGAAAACAACAAGTGGGATAATGTTGGGTATGTGTTATATTCTTTGCATGAGTAGTAGTGTCTAAGAATCTGCATCGGGCATGCAGGGGGGTTAGAGAGGAGGCTGCTAGGCCCCCACTCGAGGGGTGCAGGGAGGCAAAGCCCCCTACATGGGGGTTTAGAGGAAGCACCCCCGAATTTTTTTTTTTTGTATCGGGACCGCATTATATTTAGGTGGTTTTTCAACACATGGTTTCTTTGCCGATGGTTTTCTATTTTTAGTTAAGGAATTAGGGTTTTGGACTAATCCATGTCATTGGGTTAAGGTTTTGGATGCCACTGGCTCTTATATGTATTTTTTATTGTAAACATTGTAACACAATGAATGAATATAGAATATGATGGTTTTCCCGGTTTGGGTTTCCAGGGGAAAAATATCTATGTAATGTTTGTATTTTCCATTGTATCTTTTCTGAATATCTATTTGCAGTAGATATTGTACAAGGTTAGAATTTATAGTACTCCATTGGGATAAGAAATCTATATGGCCCGCACTCCCATTTTTTATTGGAACCTACTCATTTGCAAACATCAAGAAATCCCAAGACAAAGTGGATACACTGCTTTCATACCACTTCAGAGAAGAGATATTTAGGAGGAACAACCCAAAGAAAGTCATCAAAGAACACTTTAATAAGTTTGGCATACCCTGGAAATATACATCAGACATATAGGAAGAAGAGAAGGTACATTGTGGTTTCAGGACTTATGACTAAGTCATTTCCAAGAGACATGGAAAACCCATCGAAAGAATAATTGACAAAGAAAAAACACACAAGGAGGATAATAAGAAAGCATAAGAAGAAGTAGTAGCGAAGGCATATGCTACAAATATATCTATGCAATCAGGATCAATAGAAGAAGAAGAGCCAGTAATAGAAAAACATAGGAGAAATAAAGAAAAGAGGCACAAGAAAAAGGAAGATGTAGCAGAGAAGAAAAAAAAACGATGAAGTCAAAGATACGGCTAAAGTTGATACAACAGTTAAGATAGAGGCACAGAAAAATAAAATGTAGAGAAAGAAATAAAGGTAGTGACAACAACATAAGCAACATGGAAGGCAACAAGTGAAGCTACAAAAAAGGCATCAAAGGAAGAGCGACATAAGAAAGATGAAGAAGCAAGGAATGATGATGCATCACCGATGGACATCGATATCCTGGAGATATCAATCGCAGGTACCAATAGAAATACTTGATTTGGTGGGATGGATGTAGGGATTTGTACCCCATTCAAAACAAGTGAAGTTCCCAACCTAAATAAGTTCAGATATGATAAGACCATGTGTAGGATTGTATAAGAGAAAATAAGAAAGTGTCGGTCACAGAAGGAAATCCAATGTCCATCCTCGCCCAAATACCAGTGACAAGAAACATTAGTGAAGACCTAGTCTACATAGATTCTGCCAAAACCACTTTTACTACAACAACAAAAGATAACATCTAGAACTTATACCGCCAAAATATAGAGAATGGTGCATGAATAAGAGAGCTAGAGGAACAACTCAAACAAGTGAAGATTGATGAGAGTGGCCTACAAATATTCAAGTCTAGTGAAAAGAAATTTAGGGTAGAACTAGAAGAGACCAATGCATATATTACTCCCACCTGCACCTATTTCAATAGATATCAGCCACTATCATAGAAAAACACAATCAATTGCAAGTAAAAAAACTCAGTTCAACACTATCTGGGAAGGCATAAGAGACATTGAAAGATGGATCACAGAGAATCTAGATGCGCCAGTTGAGCCTTCACGCCCCTCAAGCATAGACAATAAGGTTTATCTCGCTTCACTAAATTGTTCCCAACAAGTTGGGCAGAGATAAGATAGAGAGACAACTAGTTCAATGGAAATGTGTTCACAACTACACAAGGTGACACAAGACTTGAAAAGAAAGTGTTGTCTCCCTCGCCTAGAAGAACCTGGAAAGAATCTCATTATGGAACAACTGATAGAGAAAGTACAACAAAGTACAAGTCGCAGGCGAGAGGTAATTGAATCGGCCTCCAGGGTGATGATGGACTTGATTGAACAACACCTCATTCAACCCACCAAAGTTTGCACCATGATCTAGGCATTCATGGCCACTTTGGAAAAATATATGCAGACACTCAATGACAACATGACCATTCATGAATATTCTCTCAAGGAGTTAGCATATCACCGAATCATAGCACTTTACGATCAGTTAGAGATATGGACTGCCTACATTCAAGATAAGAACACATAGGCAAGACATGACAAAAAATATGAATTTGTTGTTAACAATATATTATTTTGTCTTTTTCAAACCAATTTTAGCTTCATATTTTTCCTCACATGTGTCAAGCGACTAGTAAGGGAAGATTAAAGGTATTTTTTAACTGACTCTTGAGGAATCCAAGAATACATTTTTGGGAGTTAGTAATAGTTGTATAAATAAATAAAGAGACCCATTTTGAAGGGTTATTTTGTCTCTCAAGCTTTGTATACACTCGAGAAACCACTTTCATAGAAAATACTTAGTTAATTAATATTGAGAAGTCCTCAGGGCCAACTTTTTATAGAGAGAAAACTTGTGTGTATTGTTGTTTTTTGTGAACTATTTCCAACAGAATGTTTGTTGTCCACATGGGTTGTAAGAACATGTTTTTCTTATAGACGTTTCTGATGCAATTAATGTTATTCTTGTAGTTTGACATTCTTTATTATACTTAATGTCCTGAGCATATTGTTTGTTGATGTTTTCATAAATATGACTTAGAATTTTCTGGTTATATATTTGTATGCATGTGTTATCTAACTTTGCAACTTCGTGACAACTATCTAATTGGGGTATTTTGTAGAGTTTAGTTTTGTTTCAATGCATTTGGTTACTACAGTTTTCTCCTAGCTAGAATAAGATTGATTAAAGTAGATTATTTTTCCTTTATGTATTTAGATAGTCTTCATATACATCTTCCATTTGCATAAACATCCGTCCATTCACCCTCACAACCAGTAATGGCAGTCGGGCAAGAATATGGGTGGGTCCCTTAAATCAAATGGTGCATAGTCTAATTGGGACAGTGTACCAAGGAGTACCCCTTAATGTTGTAGGGAATTTCCACCTCATCAATATGGATATAAAAAACACCAATTTTGTGACGCCAAGGAATGGAGTGTGTGTGGGATTTGAACCCTTTGCATGATCCCATCGAGCACAGATTCTCATTTCTTCCTAGGTCATCTATGCATAAGAATATCAGCCTCACTATCAACAATAATATGATGAAGCATATATTTTATACCAACATTGATGCACCTCCCTTTCCTTGAAAGTTGATTGGATAGTCCATTTCTACATATACTATTAAGAAACGATTCATGATTTTCTTACTAGCCCAGGATAATATCTTAGCAGTTTGAATCATTTGATCATGATTAGAATTATTATTATGGTTATAATATCAAGGATGGGCCATTGTTATTTCTATCACATCAACCCATATGGTCTTATGGTCTTGTGGAAACATCAAGTAGCAACTTTGGCAACCTGATACAGACAAATTAATTCTTCCATTTTCTAAGACACCACGACTAATGAGAAAAATCAATGATGAATGAGCTTCAGATAGAATTATAGTCAAGGGTCAGGTGAGAGGCTCTATAGTTAGACAACTTGAACCTAGAAGTCTATGTCATTGCATCTACCATATGTAGGTGCACAAGTATGTTCTATATTATTATTTGAAGAGAGATAGACTCACAGTATAACATATAAGACATTATCCTATATTATTATTCCTATATGATATAAATTCAATTAAAACATATATTAGTACAACCATGGAATTAATTTGCAGTTCATAAACATTTTAGTATGTATCATGAAACATAGTTGGTTGATTAAGGTTCAATATTTATGGGTTAGCTCCTAAATATAGCTATCATAGTTATACATCACTTGATTTCTTAAATTTTGAGATATTATTTGAGAGAAGCATTGATATTGCATTGTCCAAAACAACCAACAATTTCATACACTTATTTGCAATTTTTGAATTTATGCAGGAGTGTTGCAAGTATACTATTTGAACAAAAAAAACGTATTGTGATACACATAATATAGACCTTGTAAGTCACAATCATACAAAATACCTAAATACATGGTCACTTAGCTAAACAAACAACTAAGAAACATTTAATTAGACAACATAAAAGCACAATTTGCGATTGAATTTAGAACTTACAGTAGATAATCATCAAATACCAAGGAAAACATTACAAATATTTTTTTGGAACACAAAGGCAAACATCATAAACCTTTATTTTTTAATCATAAACCTTCATCTTTTTAAAATAAGAGAGAAACTATATGTATTCAACTTGACATCTTGCTAATATTTAATTTTAAATTAAATTATTATTATAAAATCTCCAAACTATCATGAAACTTTGCCATGTTACACTCTTCTAACAAATTGAGGTGCTCACCAATTGATGGGGAGGAAAGAGCCTTAGTTGAGGGAGAGTATAGCGTTGAAGAACAAAAAATATGCAAGCAAGTGAACACCAAAGGTATAATTGCAACTACCATAGATGAGAATTGACATGACCTTCACCAACTTCACCAAAATAACATTATTAGAGAAGTAGCTAATTTTAATACTACAACATATAGTGACACAGTAAAACAATTGGAGTGGTGATTTGACATAGATTGTTTTTAGAGGAATACTGAATAAACACTCCCAACAGTGAATGCAGCGTAAATGCAACACTAAAAACACACTCCACCTAGACAACCAACAATGATGTATGTTAAATGCAACATAAATGCCAGGGATGATTTTAAGGATGGAAATTTATTTTTAAATGTAGAAACTTTGGTGAATCTTGTTAATCCTTCATATGCCAACTATAAAATGTTTGGCGATTTTTTTGTAAAAATATTCAAATTTATAAGGATTTTATATAGTTTGTATAAAATTTTGGTGATTTTTAAGGTAAAATAATTTTATCCTATAGAATTTGGGCGACTCATTTTTAGAATAACGAATCTATTTTTGGGAAAAACCATGGAAAATTAGCCCATGAGTGAAATTTAGCCCCTAAAATCATCCTTGATAAATGCACCATGAGCTAAGTCCACTTTCGAGATAACTAGTGCACTTCATGAGGCTGACGTCACCAGCTAACTAGCCAACCACACAACAAATAAACATAGTAATACAAAATTCTAGTTTAATACCGAGACCTATGAGGAGGAAAATTCTAGTTTGATCTTAAAAATATGGTAATAATGTGGATTGATTATATTTTCTTTATAATACAAATATGTTATGGTGAATCTACAATGTAGATTATAAAAATATTGTAGAAATTTAAAATTAAAATGTTTTTGTTGAAACATTTATAAATATCTTAAACTTTAAAATATTATTATAAAGAAACATTGAATTAGCACTCTCAAAAATAACGAGTGATTAATATCTTAAATTTTTAGATATAGTATATACCAGTAATTAATATCATAAATATTTAGATATACAACAATTAGTTTCATAAATTTTGAAATATTGTTTGAGAGAGACATTGATGTTGCATTGTACAAAACATCAAGCAATTTCACACACTTATTTGCAATTTTTAATTTATGCATAGCCATAATTGTGGCCTTGGACATGGAGTAATAAGGTAAGGAAAGATAATCGTAAATGTAGATGTATAGGAAAAATTCCATAAAATTATTTCTTGTAATAATCAATTGTTATATTACAAAATGCTAATGAGTGATTTGTTACGTGGAATCTTATATGGATTTCCACCTTTTTTTCCAACAGAAAATTTCTCAATATATTTATATATGTTGTTCTCATATAACATGTACATTGTTTGTCCCTTATCCCACCTAGACATAACCTTTCCAAGAAGTAAAACAATACCTACCCTGAAGTCTTACATAAGTGCTATTAGCATATTGCCAGCCTCAACAAAAAAACCAAACCACATTACAAAAAATAGAGTGTCCATGGTGACTAAAAGGTAGCAAAAAAAGGAAATTTCAGATCTCAGATTTATTGCATTGTCAACCTTGCTATACTATCTAGATCATAGATAGAGTCACACAGTAAGTGGGGGGCTATCGTGTCTATCCTCCCATTGTTTGTAGTGGATCCTCCCTTCCAACACCAGTAAAGTGTGTTTAGATAACGCATCTTCTTCCATATTCTCTTACCTGTACATATGATCAAATCTAATGTTGTTGAATAAGGATATAAGATCCCTGATCTTAGCCATCCATCCCATAAGAGAACTTAATTTTAAATTTCTCTTGAATATTATGTTGGTTAATTGGGTTGGTTTTCATTGATGTCAACCTTTGAAGAAAGTCTGGTAGTGAATTATGGTAGCACAAAGGTTTGGGTAATGGACCCAAGTTTTTTTATGTATAATAATATGAGTTTTTATATATATGCAAGTAATACTATTCTAGATGGATAGTACATGTCATGCCATTTCCTATGGTATGTGGAACGTCACATAACTCCTCACGGTTTGAGAGTTATGGCCTTACGAAGTTGAAGGACCCTCATATGATTGGCTTGAAGCCCTAAAAGGTCAAATAAGCCAAAGTTCTTGCAAAGAAGAAATTATTTAAATAATAAAGTGAAGTGACAAAGTCAAAGAGGATTATTTAAATAATAAAGTGAAGTGACAAAGTCAAAGAGGAATATTTCAATAATAAAGTGAAGTGACAAAGTCAAAGAGGATTATTTAAATAATAAAGTGAAGTGACAAAATCAAAGAGGATTATTTAAATAATAAAGTAAATAGATAATTTTATAATTATGGAAAGTGGTTATAAGAAGGTTAAACCTAAAATTAGGAAAATGGGTTAAGTGGTCAAGTGGCTATTGGATACATGGACAAGTGGAAAATTGGGCAAAGTTGGACATAGGTGCCTATGTGAACAAAGTGGCTAAGTGGACAAAGTGGCCTAGAAGATGCTTCTAAGGAAGCTACTTGAAGATTATAAATAAGAGGCAAGGCTCTCTCATTTCAATTACACTAGAGCATATTGAATATCTACAGGTGACTGAGGTAACCAAAGGATATCTAAGTTGAATTTCAAGGGGAAGAAGAAGTAAAGAAGGTTGAAATTCAAGGGAGGATAAATTATTTTGATGATTCTTTCTAAGTATCTTGTTGTTAAAGTTAAGGAAGGTTTGCAGGTTGATTACAAGTTGAGGTATAGGTTGATGCATGGTTCAGGTTATTGGTACAGGTTGTTTGGTGCAGGTTGATTGGTACAGGTTTACATCAGTATATCTCACAGTGATAATGTGATAGTGATTCCATCATTCTACTTATATGTCAGGGCGGTTGGACAGGGAAAGGATATGTGGTTATATCCACCTTCTGGTTGTAGTCAGAGAACATAGGGGGTTGTATCCTCCTTCTGGTTGTAGCCATAGAATTGGGAAGTTGGAGCTTCCCTCGGGTTGTAGCCTGAGAAACTAGTGTTGATACTGAGAGGGG
>CBVK0100527959.1:0-11739 GCA_900067695.1 Picea abies | reverse complement strand
ACTTCATCAACATCAGGAAATGGTGAAATACCTATTTTACCCTCTGCATGTCGCCCAAAACCTGGCGGTCAATGGTAGTCAAATTCGGCAAAAAACTATTACAGGTAAATCACTGGAAATCCGCAGATAATTATTACATGAAATTCAGAATACAGTTATAATTAGAAATCCACAGTCTATTATTACAGGAAATCAACAATTCACTCATAGAATTGGGGATTATGTTCTCAAAGCAATGAGTGGGGATCAACTTGTTATAATATCAAGGAACCAATCCAAAAAATAAATGAAAATATTTGCTAAACGCTACAATGGATATTTAAATGATTTTCCTATGATTCATTTAAAAAAAAAAACCAGAGTGTAATCTGTAAGTTTTGGGTAGTAATACCCATAGATTATTTCTGGAGCGATGAGGGCGAATCAACAAATTCCACGACATGGGTTTTGTGTGAAATAGGGCCATTTAGGTGACACTTGTGATAAAATCTTGAAAAAGTGCATGATGTGAGTTGTACGAGTGGATCTTCATAACAAAACCGCCTAAATTCCTATAGTAACTGATTTTCCATTTTCTTAATTTGTAAAACCCATCTCGGATCTGATGGATTAGTTCTAAGGATTTGGGAATTGGTTATTTATTATTTTTTATAAATAATCTTCAGAGAACATTACATGGATTAGTTAGGGAGAATATGATTATCAACCTGAATACAAATTGTAATTGTTGATCATTCCCTTACAGTGAATATAAGGAAGATCTAATCATTTTCATGTGTTGAAGTTCTTCTAAGTTGTTAGTTTAATCGACAACATATCTAGGAGGCCCCCTTGTATGTGTTGTCTTCATCTTTAAGAAATGGTGTGTTTGAAGTACTTCCCATTAATTGCTTTTATATTTTTTCTTGATTTTCAGTTACTGTCATTTCCTATAGATGCATAATTTTATATCACATACAATGTTGCTTTATGTATGGTGAGTAACTATTTCAGATAATGATGCAAATATAGTCAAACATTTGAATGCACTTACATATACTATGCTATACCAATGGTTCTCACAGATTATAGTTAAATATTAAACAAAGTATGTGGGTTTTCTTGCTTGCACATTTCATTTCAGTGCCAAAAAGATTGAGTCTACTTTCAACCAACCTTTTACTCAGAATACTCCTTTTTGATTTCATAATTTAATTGACCAAGACAGAGTGTGTTTGTGAACAAGCACCCAGAGTGAATTCTTGCAATATGAGTCCCTACCATTTGATGGTCAACTATGAGTGACTATAATCATAGGACTTGATTTCTGATTTTGAGTTTGGCATTTTACTGCTTTGATTTTAATAGGAGTTCATAGGAAATTTCAAGACTAGTTATACACATATTGTTCTTGTGTCTCATAAGTTTACTTACATAGATTGATAATTAAATGCTGAGGAATATATACCACTAGAGTATCCCAACATTTTGGCATCTTTTCCAATGAGGCACTAAAGGAATTACTTTTGAGATTGCAAATTTCTACTTTTCTTTGGTCCTTAGTCTTTTTCCTACTTTTTGTTTCACCAACATTTACGACTTGGAGGAGGAGAAATGGTAAGATGAGAGGTAATAACTTGCACATACACTTTAGTGGGGATCTCTAAGCCCTCGTCATGTTGTAATTTTAAGTGTGTTTCCTTTTATTCAAGTTTTTTTTTCATAGAAAGAAAGCTAACTCATGTCCACAGACATCCTAGTGACAACATGGTCTTAGTAGTGTGAGGGAATTCAAGTACATTATCAGATTTTTCTTTAAGTTTGTTTGGTGTGGTGTGTTTGATTTCATTTTAGAGAAGTCTTTGTTTTTGTGAAAACCCCCTATACACCAATCCATTCATGAGAAAAACCTCTTGAAAAACCATAAGAACTTGAAAATGATCAAGAATTTGTTGAGTAAGGGAGGATGTGTTGCTACAAGTATTTTCTCAAATCCTTTCCCAAAGTTCAGAGTCATCACCAGGGAAGATTTTACATCTCATGAAGTAATTGAAGAACAAATGATGCATGAAAAAATCACACAAGAGGAGTAATTAGAAGTTTCTTCTAATTCTTATCACTAAGAAGACAAGATTAATGAGTCATGTATAATTTAAGATGAGGACTAGATACTAGAGCCAAAAATTGAATAATTTCTTGGATGCTTGTCACCAGATTCCTTGTGTACTCATGAATATGAAGCTAAATTCTCTAAAGAACTTCATGACATGACAACTACAAGAAATCAAGGAAACAAGGATGATATAGAAGTTTGGTTTCAATCAGTCACTAGTCTGCACCATCACTCCATATTTCAACAATTCTTGGCACCATCTGTACACAAGCAGATAGCCTCTCATATCTTGGTATTCATTAAGATATATTTTATAAATTTGGATATGATTACACTAGAGATATTGCTACGTGAATGGATGCATTGGAAGTATTCCTACACTTGAAATAGGTTTTTCTTTTTCAAGTAAAGTAGGATAGTAGAAAAAATAAATAAAAATATAATAAATAAAAAAAGTAAAGATAAAAATAATGTTCAGAATGTGAAATCTAGGATTCGTGGCACATATGAACATCATCTCTTCCTGAAAACCAGGAGACTGGTTGGTAGAGTTCACTCTTGTACTAATTTCCTGCAGAATTATCAGAATTATTAGAGATCAGTTGGAATAAATTAGTCACTTTTTCATTGATTAATGGTTGTGTTAATCTTTAGTTTTGTTGGTAGTATGTTAAATATTGTCTCAAGCTTCTCCAAGTAGTCATCCTCAACATAATTCAAATATATCACAACAACCACCTTAGGACAATACAAAGTGCACTCATCTCTCAAGAATATATCAACTTCCTTTTGCATGAGGACATGCACAGATCTTGATGTGGGGAAGAGCAACATTTTCTATAATTTCAAGAAACATAGAGAAATGAAGATTAATTCATGCAGCTCAAGATGAATTTCCTACAACCAAATATCAAATCCTACATAAAATTTTCACACTTTTGAAATACAGAGAGATTCAAGAAAAATGGGCCTAGAGATCAGCAGAACAAACTTTTGAAGAACAACCAATTTTTTAAAGAACAAGCAATCTTTGGACCATTTTCTTAATTTGTAAAACCCAGCTCAGATCTAATGGATCAGTTCTAAGGATTTGGGAATTGGTTATTTACTCTTTTGTATAAATAATTCTCAGAGAAAAATAGATGGATTAGTTAGGGAGAGCATAATTATGAACCTGAATACAAATTTTAACTGTTGATCATTGTCTTACAGTCAATATAAGGAATTTATAATCATTTTCATGTGTTGAAGTTCTTCTAAGTTCTTAGTTTAATCAACAAAATATCAAGGAGGGTCCCATGTATGTGTTCTCTTCATCTTTAAGAAGTGGTGTGTTGGAATTACGTCCCATAAATTGCTTTCATATTTGTTCCTGCTTTTCATTTATTGTCATTTCTTGTAGATGCATAATTTTGTATCACAGATAATGTTGCTTTATGTATGGTGAGTAAATTTTTTGGATAATGATGAAAAGAAAATCAAACATTTGAATTATCTTCCATCTATTATGTTATACCAATGGTTCTCACATAATATAGTTAAATATTAAACATAGTCTGTAGGTTTTCTTGCTTGTACATTTCATTTCAGTGTCAAAAAGATTGAGTCTACTTTCAACCAACCTTTTATTCAGAATACTCCTTTCTGATTTCATAATTTAGTTGACCAAGACATAGTGTGTTTGTGATCAAGCACCCATAGTGAATTCTTTCAATCTAAGTCCCTACCATTTGATGGTCAAGTCTAAGTGACTGCAATCATAGGACTTGATTTATGATTTTGAGTTTGACATTTTATTTCCTTGATTTTAATAGGAGTTCAACCCAACAATGACGATAAGAAAGAAGAGGATTCAAAGAAAAAAATAGGGGATTTGATCCCCTTGAACATTGGAACTCGTGAAAAACCAAAAGTTTTAAAAGTTGGAGATCAATGTTCCAAAGAAGAAAAGGATAAATTCATGGATTTATTCTGTGAGTTTAAGGATGTTTTTGCCCGGTCCTATGAGGATCTTCGTGGTTTTGATCCTAGTATTATCCAACATGCTATTCCAATTAAGGAAGAAGCAAAACTGGTTAGGAAAAAATAGAGACCTATTAATTCCGCACTTGAAGCTACCATTAGAAAGGAAGTGGAAAAATTGTTGAATTCTCATATTAACTTTCCAGTCAAATATTCAGAATGGGTATCTAATCTTGTTCCTGCAAGAAAGAAGACTGGAAAAATCAGATTATGTGTGTATTTATGTGCACTAAATAGAGCTAGTGTTAAAGATATTTTTCCCATCCTTAATATGGAATTAATTTTACAAGAATTTGTTGGATCTCAAATGGTGTCCTTACTCGACGGTTTTTTAGGTTATAATCAAATAAGAGTGAAGAGGATTGATAAATACAAAACCACATTCACTACTCATTGGTGATTTTTTGCTCATGAACGTATGCCTTTTGTCGTATCTAATGCAGGTACCACTTTCCAAAGAGATATGAAAATAGATTTCAATAATCTCATTGGTAATATTGTTCAAGTATATCTTGATGATTTAACTGTTTATTCAAAAAACCGATTAGATCACTTTGATCATCTTAAGCAAGTTTTTTTACGATGTAGAAAAATTGGTATGTCCTTAAATCCTATTTTTTTTTTTTTTTTGGCATTACTCAAGGTAAATTCCTTGGTCACATTGTTTCAAATTATAGGATCAGCATAGATACTGAAAGAGTTATCGCAATCTTAAATATTTCAGTGCCCACATCCAAAAAGGAAATCCAATCTTTCATGGTAGGATAAATTTTGTTAGAAGATTTGTTCCTAATTTCACTATGATGGTTAAACTTATTCATAACATGTTGAAACATGATCAATCTTTCTCTTGGAAGAAATATGTTGAAAATGATTTTGTAGGAGTTAAGAAGGCAATCAGTTCAGCTCCAGTTTTGGTGAAGCCATATTTTAATAAAGAACTCAATAGAAGAGGCAATTTCTAATGTCCTTCTGCAAAAACATGATCAAAATAATGAACAACCTATAGCCTATATGAGCCAAAGATTAACTCACGATGCGATCAAATATTCTCTTATTGAAAAACATTTTTTCTCTCTCATTAAGTATATAGAGAAATTTCACCACTTCATCCTCAACAAGCACACACAAGTAAAAGTCCCTTTACTTGCTGTCCAGTTTTTTCTTTCACAAACTCACTTTGATGGAAAAATTGTGCATTGGATTGAAAAGATTCAAGAACATGATTTAACGATTAGTAATTCTAATACTATTAAAGGATGTAACTTACACTTCACTTGAATCAAC
This sequence comes from Picea abies, assembly GCA_900067695.1. NCBI lineage: Eukaryota > Viridiplantae > Streptophyta > Pinopsida > Pinales > Pinaceae > Picea > Picea abies. Next base: position 6,338 of record CBVK0100527959.1, on the reverse strand, counting down.
ATCCTAAACCAAGTGATTTTTCTGAAGAAAATAAAAATGCCTTATCAACACTTTTCTTTATCGAAAATCAAAATCTCGACTTCCCTGAGCATCCTTGGTATAAGGACATAATTTATTACTCACAATATCAAAAGTGTATTGATTACTTATAATCTCATCAACGAAGGAGGTTACGTCTCTAAGAAGAAAGAAGAGGAGTCAAAATGGAAAATAGGGGATCTGATTCCCTTGAACACTGGAACTCCTGAACAACCAAAAGTTTTAAAAGTTGGATCTTAATGTTCCAAAGAAGAAAAACATAAATTCATGGATTTATTCCGTGAGTTTAAAGATGTTTTTGCCTTGTCCTATAAGGATCTTCATCGTTTTGATCCTAGTATTATCCACCATGCTATTCCAATCAGAAAGAAGCAAAACCAATTAGGAAAAAACAAAGACCTATTAATCTCGCAGTTGAAGCTACCATTAGAAAGGAAGTGGAAAAATTGTTGAATGCTCATATTACGTTTTGATCCTAGTATTATCCACCATGCTATTCCAATCAGAAAGAAGCAAAACCAATTAGGAAAAAACAAAGACCTATTAATCTCGCAGTTGAAGCTACCATTAGAAAGGAAGTGGAAAAATTGTTGAATGCTCATATTATCTTCTTAGTTAAATATTCATAACGGGTATCTAATCTAGTTCTTGTAAGAAAGAAGGCTGGAGAAATCAGATTGTGTGTGGATTTTCATGCACTAAATAGAGCTAGTGTCAAAAATAATTTTCCCCTCCCTAATATGGAATTAATTTTGTAGCAAGTTGTTAGATCTCAAATGATGTCCTTACTCGATGGTTTTTCTGGTTATAATCAAATAAGAGATAAGAGGACTGATAAATACAATACCACATTCACTACTTGTTGGGGCACTTTTGTTTATGAATGTATGCCTTTTCTCTTATTTATTGCAGGTGCCACTTTCCAAAGAGCTATGCAAATAGATTTTGATGATCTCATTGGTAAAATTATTCAAGTATATCTTGATGATTTAATCGTTTATTCAAAAATCCGATCAGATCACTTTGATCATCTTAAGCAAGTCTTATTATAATGTAGAAAATTTGGTATGTCTTTAAATCCTAAAAAGTATGTTTTTGGCGTTACTCAAGGTAAACTCCTTGGTACATTGTTTCAAATTCTGGGATCAACATAGATCATGAAAGATTTACCACAATCTTAAATCTTCCAAACATCTAAAAAGGAAATCCAATCTTTCATGGGTAGAATAAATTTTCTTAGAAGATTTGTTCCTAGTTTTGTTATGATGGTTAAACCTATTCATAACATGCTCGAATGAGATCAATCTTTCTCTTGGATGAAAGATGTTGAAAAGGATTTTGTAGGAGTTAAGAAGGAAATCGGTTCAGCTCCAGTTTTGGCGAAGCCATATTTTGATAAGGAATTTTTCATTTATATGAACTCAACAAAAGAGGCAATTTGTGTTGTCCTTCTGCAAAAAGATGATCAAAATAATGAACAAACTTTAGCATATATGAGTCAAAGATTAATTGACGATGAGATCAAATATTCTTTTATTGAAAAACATTAATTTTCTCTCGTTAAGTCTATAGAGAAATTTCTCCACTTCATCCTCGACGGACACACACAGGTAAAAGTCCCTTTACCTGCTGTCAAGTTTTTGTTTTCACAAATTCACCTTTATGGAAAATTTACGCATTGGCTTGCAAATATTCAAGAATATGATTTAATGATTACTACTTCTAATACTATTAAGGGACGTGACTTAGCACTTCACTTAGCTCAACACATTGAACCAAGTGATTCTTCTAAAGAAAATGAAAATGACTTATTAACACTTCTCTTTATCAAAAATCAAATCTCGACTTATTTGAGCATCCTTGGTACAAGGAAATAATTTATTACTTACAATATCAAAAGTGTTATGATTAATTAGAATCTCATCAACGAAGGAAGTTACGTCTCAAAGCCTACAAATATATAATTTTGGGAAATTTATTATTTCGAAGATTTGATAATGGGTTGTTATTATGATGTATTGACAATATTACAACTCAGAAAATCTTGAAACATATACATGGATCAACAAACTCAAATTTACACATTGGTGGTCATTTTGTAGCAAAGACTATTGCCTTCAAAATTCCAAGAGCATGGTATTAATAGCCTTTTATTTTTCAAGATTCTTTTAAATTCACAAGGGTCTATGATAAATGTAAAAAATTCATTAGTAGGGGATAACTTTATGCTATGCCCTTGCAGCCTGTTCTTCCTGATTTTCCATTTACTAAATGGGGTTTACATTTCATTGGTCCCATAAACCGTCCATCTTCTGCATGACACATTTTTATACTTAAAGCTACAAACTACTTCACTAAATGGACCAAAGTTGTACCACTTAAACATGCACATGAACATGTAATATTTTTTTTTGAATCAAATATTTTCTCTCGTTTTGGTCTTCCTCTTGAAATTGTTTCAGATAATGGTCCAACATTTATTTCTTCAAAATTCACTCAATTTCTTAGCAAATTTGGTGTGAAACACTTCACTTCTTCTACTTATTATCCGCAAGGAAATGGGAACAATGAGTCTACTAATAAAAATCTGATCAAAATTTTTACTTAAGGATGAGTCTACTAATACACTACTTATTCACGCTCTTTGGGCAAATAGAACCACCACCAAATCTAGCAATGGCCATACCCCATTCCAACTGTTATATGGCCAAGAAGCCATCATGCCCGTAGAACTGGAACTTACCTCTCTTAGATTGGCATTACAGGCTGAAGAATTAAATTCATCAGATATTTCCCAAAGAATTAATGCTTTGCTTACCCTTGATGAACAAAGAAAACATGCTTTAGAAAATTTAAGGAAAATACATCAAACAATTAAAAATATTTTGATAAAAAAAACTAAATTTGTTATTTTCAAGGTTAATGGAAAAATATTGCTTCGGGATGCTACTCATTTTTAAAAGGGAAAGCACTCCAAGTTTCAAAAGTTGTGGCTAGGTCCATATAAAATCACCTCTATCATAGGTAACAACTCTTACTTTCTTAAGGACATGGAAGAGTGATTATTTTCATTTACAACTAATGGATCTCATCTGAAGCATTGTGTTGAGTTAGACTGATTTGAATGGTTATTTTAAATGCCTCCTATATATATTTTTCATAGTCTCTTGTATATACTCCTTTTTCCTCGTTTATTATTTTCTTATTGCTCAGTTCATTTTTCTTATTTATCAATTTTGATTAATTTATGTTTTAACATTTTGCTTGCTTTATTTGTAAGTCCATTTGCTTTGTCATGTCAACTTCACATTACACTGATTTTGTGAAATTTATGAGAGAAGAAAGAGACGAATGATCTTCTTGGGTTCATAATACTACTTATGTAGCAATTGCCAAACCTACAAAAATTTTGCTAATACATGAAGTGATAGTGTAGCAATTGCCAAACCTACAAAAATTTTGCTAATACATGAAGTGATAGTTATTCCCGCTTCTTCTTTCCAAGAGTATATCAAAGAAAAGTTGACATATCTACAAGTTTGATACAAGTAAAACCAAAGATTCTCATTTCTAGCCAATTCAGAAATTGTCTACCCTGTGAAGTCGATAGATGTTGACTCATAAAGTTGCCAACTAAGCTATCAAACCTACAAATGACTGCAAGGCACTATTTTTAAAATTCTTGTTATCTATTATTTATAAATACTAAACTATAGGTGGGACCCCACTAGAAAAAGAAATAAAATTGACAATCCCCTTGTTATAAGAGTTAATGAGAGCACTTGATTTTACTACAATTATTGGAGGTATCTTGCTGCATATTGACTATCCATCGGGGTTTCTCCAGTATATGGTGATTAAAAACATATGCATATTGACTATCCATCGGGGTTTCTCCAGTATATGGTGATTAAAAACATATGATTGTTTGTTGTGCTATGGAAAAAAAAATGCATGGTCATTCAATCAAAATGTGTGTTAATAATTGATGTTTTTGAAAGCTTCGTATCACATTAAGGTTCTCATAGAAAGTGCAGATTCAATTTTTATTGACATGGTAGTATTTACTTTTAAAAAGGGTTGGTTATGTACCACAACTATCCAACATAAAGTGCTACTTAAACATTATAATACGACCTTACATGTTGTATTATAGTATCAGACTCTCATATATGTTATGTCTGTTATATATAAAGGTGGCATGACGAAGTCTAAAAGTTGGAAGTTCTTTCCAACATGATGCATATGGTATATTGTTTTGATTTCATTGTTATCATTCAAAATCTACTTTAAGAATTTACTATGACAAGTATATATCATCACGTTATTATATTAGCAATGGATGTGGTTTAATTGAAAAAGTCATTGAGTTGGTCGTTGTTCCAAACTACATTAAGTCCTTGCTAACATGTATGAGAAAGCACGTGATTTGTTGCGTATCTTGCATGGTAAAATTTAACGCTATTTGTTGAGACTGAATAGTGGAAGTCTGATTTGGAAAGAGAGTTAATGTTTTGGGGATGTGAAGTCTCATGCATTGAATGCATGCATGTGGATTTTGATTGAGGTTACCAACCTTGATATTTATGACATTTTTCATTTCGTTGGTTTGGAGTTAATCTCTTGAGAAGTGGCTCTGTGTGACCCTGAACCATGATTGTCCTGACACTGTAACTCATATTTCTCAAAGGAAAAACAAGTTGTTAGTGAAGGTATGTTACTATAGCTTATACCCATCAAATAAATGTTGATTTTCTTGCAATAATAATTTAGAAGGAGCTATGTTTGACTATGAATAATCATGTTGCTTTTCTTATGATTGTGTTATGTCATTCTCTTCATTCCCACCTCAGAATGAAATGGTCGATTCATTTTACTATCTACCTCTCTAGTTTGTATCCATTCAAAATTTGTAAATCTCGTTGGGTTTTTCCAAACTGTGTCAGAGCATTTCTTCCTCGACATATTTTTATGGTGAAAAATTGGTATTTTACCTCAACAAGAATGTAGGCTGAGTATTTGTCTCTTTTTAAAAGAAAAATAAAAGGGGTTGCTCCTCAAATTGCCCTTTATTTACGAGTTTCCTTTAAACCTTCTTGTCATGTTAATATGTAATATTCTGTTTGAGTGAAGTCTATGTCGTTTTGGAGTACCTTATGCTTGGAACTATGATTATGGGTTTTTCATATATTTGTTGGGTTGTAGCTTGCATCTTCCTTTCAAGGAAATTTTATGTAGAGTTATGATATAAAGGGAAACATTCGGTCTGGTTTCATAACCCAATAATTAAAAACTATCTTATCGCTTGCTTGGTCCATGTCAAAAGTTAAAGTTTGTTTTGTTGATAAACCCTAGGGTTTTTCATTCCTGCAAGTTAAAGAATACTTTCGATCCTGCGAGAGGAATTCCACATATCTCCAATCTGGCAACCCTTATCCTCTTTAAACACAATGATAAGTTTCTAGCCATAATGAAAGATGAGTGTGATCAATTTCGATCCCTAACCATTTTGGAAGACACCTAGTTTAATATGCATTGATTGTTTTTGGGGTGTGATGGCTATTTTCTTGAAGTAATATCTGATATGTTGGAAATTCGAAATAGTGAACATGTCAAATACTTTCTTCATCCCTATTAAGTTTTTTTTACATAGAAATTTATTTGGGAATGGTTCATATCAGTTTTTGAAAGATGAATATTTCAAAGCCCTAACTGTTAAGAAATATTATAATAGTTTGATGATAGTTGTTGATTAATTGGGTTGGTTGTCATTGATGTCAACCCTTGAAGCAAGTCCAGTAGAAAATTCTGGTAGCCCCAACAATGTAGTTAAGCAAATACAATTTGATGGATGTATAATGGTATCAAGATTAACTTATTTGTAGGTAAAATTATTCTAGATGGATACTACATGTCATGCCATTTCTGGTGATATGTAGAACGTCACTTAAATCCACACAGTTAGAGAGTTATGGACTTGTGAAGTTGGAGAACCCTTATGATTTATCTAGAAGGTAAAAGAAGTCAAATTATTCTTAGAAGCTCCTAGAAAAAGTTGACTAGTCAAGTGGGTGAAACTAGGAGTTAATCATGGGTTAAGTTGTTGCAATTTGAAAATAATTAAAAATAATTTAGTTGCAACTAGGAGTGGAGAATTTACCATTCGTAGCAAAGTGGGTTAGAAATGGACAAGTGGTTAGAAGTGGGTTATCCCTAAAAGAAGTAAATTGGGTTAATTTTTCTATAAGCTAACCCCTTGAGGAAGCTACATGGAAGTATAAATAAGAGAGAAAGGCTCT
>CBVK0100527958.1:0-11739 GCA_900067695.1 Picea abies | reverse complement strand
ATATATATATATATATATGTTCATCTCTACATATTCTAGATTTTCATTACGACAATAGCTTCATTGTCTATGCATATAGCTAGTTAAGCTTTAAACATAATTTCCTCCCCGTTCTATGATTATGTTTAAATTTTTGTATTGGTTATGAATAAAATTGTTTTCCTCATATTTTACAATTATGTTTAACTTTCTGTATTGGTTATGGATAAAATCATTTTCCTCCCGTTCTATGATTATGTATAATTTTATGTATTGGTTATGGATAAAATCGTTTGCCTATAAAAATTGTATAATAGAATGATATTATGAAAATAATAATATTTATCCATAAAATTCCACTTGAATTAAAAATAAAATATGAATAGAATATCCACAAATTACATCTCTGTACTGAATTAATCAAAATAGACTATCCATAGAATATTGAAGAAACAATATTTCAATCTAGAACAGAATGGAAGAAGAAAACTGAAATAAAAACCTGCAACTAATATTTCCTTAGGGGAAAACACATGTAAAGTGGGTGGTTCCTCCCAACCTTTGATCAGAGCTGCAAGATGTGCCCAGTCTGTCACCTCCGAGCTAAATCATGATCCAAAACCAACTAAGTGACTTCTTGCAAAGTATAGGGTTCCAAGTTTTATGTGAAGATTTTCTGTATCATTTTAGTATTTCTAAGATTTCTCATATGATCCAGAATGGAGTCCCATTCTCTTGTTTTATTTATTTTTACTATTTTCCTAGGTCTTTGACACTTGTACGGACCTCCTACTCACTAACCACCTGTCAAATTTTTTTTTTTTCATTGACCACCTATCAATTCCTAAAAGTTGAGATTTTGTCTCACTTTTGTTGAGTTTTAAGTCAACCAATCATCACCACATGTACCCCTTCTGTTGTCTCTTGGTGGTTCTCTTTGGATCCATGAATTTTATCTTCTAACATTCCCAACTCACGTGTGTTTCCTCTTTATCTTTTATTAATAAAATAATAAAAATAAAATAATAATTTTTGAGTTAGATCAGTAGGACCAATAATGTGCTTATAACAAAAGAATAGAAATAAAATAATAAGTTTTAAATTTGAAATTTTAGGGTATCACATCCACCCCCCCTTAGAACTTAACACCATCCTCCATGTTATCTAATCTTGATCTGGATCATTCTGGAACATAAATGGATATGATTTCCGCATATGATCTTCCACTTCCCATGTAGCCTCTTTGGGACTAAGGTGCCTCCACTGCACCTTTACCTGACTGATGGCTTGATTCTAGACTGTAAGCTCCCTCCTGTTGAGAATACGATCTGACTCTGCTGGGAACTTTCCCTTGGGTTCCAATTATATCATATTCCAATCGACAACATGAGTAGGATCACACACACACACACATATATATATAAATATATAATGAAGCATGGAATACATCATGCACTTTTACTGTGGTTGGAAGTATAACCTGATAGCCTACAGGTCCTATTGATGCAATCACTTCAAAGGGAACACAATATCTAGGAGCTAATTTAGTATACCTTCTTAGTCTTAAATAAATTATTTTAGGCCTTACTCTTATATACACATGATGGTCTCCAATATTGAACTCTCTTGGAGTTCTTTTGGAATCTGCATAACATTTATGCATGTCCTGAGATTATTTGAAATTCCATTGTACTTGTTTCACTGTTAGTTCCATTTATTTTAAAATTTCAGGTCCTATCATTAATCTATTGACATGATTACTCCATGAAACATGGGTATTGCATTTTCTACCATAAAGAATTTCAAAAGGACTAAGTTTAGCTGAAACTTGGTAATTATTATTATATGTGAATTCAACTAAATGTAGATATTCTTCCCATTTGTTTGGTCTTCCCATAACATACATTCTAAGCATATCCTCTACTATTTTATTGGTTCTTTCAATCTTCCCATCCGTCTGAGAATGGTAAGTAGTGTTGAAGTTTAGTTGTGTATGCAAGCCTTTAAATAGGGCTTTCCAAAAGTTTCCGATAAATTTTGTGTCTCTATCTAATATTACAGTTTTAAGAATTCCATGTAGTAGTAAAATTTCCTTCATAGATATATCTACTATGTTAATATATTTATAAGTGGATTTTACTCGTAGGAAGTGTGTTTCTTTACTTAATTTATCAACACCAACCATTATAGAATCATTTTGTTTTTGAAAACTGCAAAGAAGTTAGAGAGACCGAGAGAAACTACAAAAATTATTCTCGAGAAAAAAGTAAAAACCAAAGAGAAGTATTATTCGAGTTCAAAACCATAGAGATAATTTCAAAATTATTTTAACAATGTTTTTATAATATATATATATATATATATATATATATATTAAGAGTTGCAATCATGTCTATTGTTTTAGTCTCTTTACATTTATCATTGTGTCACAACTGTTTTCTTATTAATTAAGAATTACAGGTTACAACTTTAATTTAGTTAGTGGTTGATATATAAATATTATGGATTATAGATTTAATTTTTGGTTGATTTACAAATATTATGGGTTGGTTATGATATATGTCAATTTGATATAAATGATGGAAGTGTCAATTTCATCATCTTCAACAATAACAAAAAAAATTATATGTGTAAATTTAATCAATGATCTTAATTAGAAATATTGAGTTCAATAAAATATGAATGAAGAATATAAGTGGATGCAAACATGTTGAGTAATAAAAAACAATCTCATGTGTGCAATGTTAATTGATGATTTTAATTAGTCATATTGAGTTCACTAAATTATCACTGAAGAATATGAGTGAATGCAAATGATGGGTGCCTAAAATGATATACTTCCAACAATTGTCTAGCACTTGTCTACACATTTCTGCTTACCATTTTTAGTTAATCACTTCCCTTTTTGATACTTCTTTTATTCAATTCAACTCATTTTTCACTAAGGTATGAATCATTCCCCATATCTCATTATTGTGTTATTTTTTCATAATTATTAAAAGGAACTCGTTACTTTCAGTTACTAATATTGCTACACGGGAGAATATAGTAGTTGCAATACCTCAAAGTGGTCACAACACTTCTCTGGCAACTCCAAGTTGCTGCAATTCTGGGCACAAATGAACTTCTTCAACTGAAGGTGCATATTTAGTTGCTGCAACTCCACACAAACTGTTTCAACTCCAAACATGCTTTTAGTTGATACGAATCCAAATAAAGATCACCAACACAACAATCAATGTTAGTGCACGCCTCATTCCCACTTAAGTTTGATAGAATCTTTGTAACTGGATGCACAACTGGATTCCCATGGTTATCCATCTGTTTCTTTGTATAATTTTAGATAGTAGGCTTGTTGTATAAAAACCTCGGCTTCCCTAGAGCCGGGGGGAGAAAAATATTCTAGCAATTACATTTTGTTGCTATTGTATCTTTTAGACTTCGAAAATAAAATATATGTTCCGACTTTCATTTGTGTGTTGATGTATCATTGATCATGTGATTCTTCTTCCCTACCTTAGAACTTCGCCTAAGTGGGTAGGGCCTCCTTCTTAGTAAGGTACTCCTTGTAGCAATAAGATTAGAGATTAGCATTTTATTATGTTCAGTTTATGATCTCAAATTGTTGTAACTCTAGATTCATATCTTTACTCAAACACTGTAGACATTTTTTTTTTTTTTAATTTAGTGTCATTCCATAGTTGTATATAGTTTATTTCATTTCATAGTCATTCTATTGTTCAATTTACTACAATTCTAGATGCATAGAAAAAAATTGCGACTTATGTGTGGTTTAGTTTTCTAGTTTTAGATTGTAATTCAAATTTTTATGAAATTAAAACCATTGTGTGATTTCCACTGCTTCAAATCGTGTCTCTTCAATTTCGATTATAACAGAGTTTCTTTGTTGAAACTCAAGTTGTTGTATTTTTTTCATGTTGCAACTCCACTTGCAACTACACTTTGTGTTGCTTGGTTTCTTATTTGTGATAGCTTTAGTCTCTAATAGCTTGGAATTGATATTGAATGAACAACACTTCATTATTGCAACAAAATGAGATCTTCATAATACCCAAGCAAGTCACCGATAGATCATAGCATACATTTCAATTTTCACAAGTGTGATCTTTGTTTCACAAGTGCGATTTTAATTCTCGTTCAATTTCTGCAAATATGATCTAAATTCTCGCAAGTGTGATTTCAATTTCCGCAAAGTGAAATTTCAATTTCCGCAAGTTTGATTTCAATTCTGGAAAATGTGATTTTAATTTCCGCAAGTGTGATTTCAATTCTCTCAAGTGTGATTTCAATTTTCGCAAGTGATTTCATTTTCTTGCCCGTATGCTAATTGCTTTCCTGCAACTTATCCCATAGCATAGTTTGGTGACTTAATTAAAGTATTTTGAATATTTGAATTGTGAAATTAAAATGCTACAATGTTGTAGTAAAAACAACACTCTTCTTGCATAAATTTTGCACAACAATACTAGCCTCAGATTGATAATTAAATGCACAACTTTTCATTTGCTTGTTAAGTTAATTAGAAAGCGATTGAAAATTCTTTCAACAAACATGCTAAAACAATGTTTTTTTAGGTAACAAAAAAGGAGTATGTTAATATGTGGACAAATTCAACTCCTTTTGAATGGAAAAATATTCAAATCCAATCTCGATTTTGTGAGAATTTATAGTTTCAGCTAGTTGAAGAGAACCTTCATCATGTAACATTGCCCCATGGGTTTTTTATCCATTTTCAAACAATATAAACAACTAAATTTTTGAGAAAATGAATAAATTAGAGAAAACTTTTACCTAGATAAAAAAACAAATTTGTCGAAAAAATTGAATTTATTGACTTATTAACTCCATAAAAAGTCCTAATTGTCCCCAAGGTGTAGGACAATCGGTGACGGAGTGTGTTGTTAAGCCACTCCGTGTTGTTAAAGTCACCGGTTTGTAATCTGCGGGGACGAAAAATCCAACCATGTTAAGGGTTGGTGTGGCTCAGGCCAGGTGCGATCCCTAGGTGATTTTGAAGTCTTAGATGCCCTTGAGTCGCGGTTTCTCAAGCCACAGGTTAATCGCATAGCCAACAGGTCCCACACAAATTAACAAAAAAAAAAAAGTCCTAACTGTACTAAATTACATATAAAGTACAAAACTCGAACTTGAAATTTATATATGAACATAAAGTGCAATCTTTAAAAATCTTGATTAATACAAGCTTAGCAACATTTATAAATGTGTTGATTACATTGTGTTTTAATGATAGGCTTGCTAGATTTTGTGTATTTAGGTTTACCACGATTTGTAAAAACTTGTCACATTTTTCTAGCACAAGAAAAATTGAGTGATATATCTAAAAATTGTGTAAGTTTGTTTTGTACTCAGCATAAAGGTTAAGGTTTAACCATAGACATTGGAAAATATGTATAGTTATCTAATTTGAAATGGAAAAAGTTAAAAAAAAATTCTATTTAATTTTCTTAATTTAATAAGATAAAATATAATTTGATATGATACAATATTGAGGCTGTAACATGTTATTTCGCAATTTTTTTTAGTTTTTTAAAATTTATTCATAATTTTTTTTTGAAATGTGTTTAAAAATTTATTTAACATAAAATAACTTTAAAATAAATTATTAATTTAGAAAATAAGTTTTTATATTTATAAAGTTTAATTTATTGAATAATTAAGGATTTTTTTTCATCAAAATGAAAAACTTCAAAATAAATTAATTGTCAAATCATCAAAACATGTTTTTTTACCATCAAACACATTATAGTGATAAATAAGTGAAAATAGTCTCAATAACATAACAGAACAACTCAGATTTCATAAACGAGATGATCCTAATAACAACATGACATTAAATGAGATGGTCCCAATAACAAAACAGTTTAGCATCTTATGATTCAAGGAGTTTATTTTGTCAAACATGATAACCACAACTCAAGTTGATCAATGAATAAATTCTTATACTTGTATATTTGAGTTGATAAATGAATAAATTCTTATATTTATATATTTTGATTATTGAATAAATAAGAATTTTCGTGATAACTAAATCAAAATATCTAAAATAAGAGTAATCATAAATCCTTTGAATAAATGAGTTCATGGATATACTTTAAACTTTGTCATATTTCATCAGTGAGATAATCTCAATAACGTAACATCTCAGATTTGAAAAATGAGATATTTCCAATAACATAATAATTCAAATTTGATAAATGAGATAACCTCAATAACATAACAACTTAGATTTGATAAATGAAATAATAACATAACAACTTAGTGTAATGCCCATATAATTCTAAACATCATTTAAGTTTCCTAAACATTTTATGAAAGTAATCTGAAACAGTAACTTCTTAGCATAATAGTGATTCTCATAACAACAACTTTAGTAGCTTAGATTTATCAATAAATATTGAATTCATGATAGAAAGAAATAAATACATAACTTAACAAGTACCTGGTTCTGATCAATCCTGCCAGAAACAGGAAAATAGCTTCCCAAAACTACTGTCCTCCTTGCCAACTAGGAAAACTACCTAGCTCCAGGATATCTACGGATATCCTGGCCCTCCGTGCCCAAAACCCTCAGCAACTCAGTGCCTCCCCTGATCAAAAGCCACAGCCTCAAAACACTGTGCCCCCAGTAAGTCCAAAAGTCCACAAAATACAATAGTGCTCAGAAACTCAGTGCTCACAGCAAAACACAACCGTCCAGAGGCTCTCTACTCGCGGCAAACATAACCGTCCAGAGGCTCTCTTCTCACGGAAAAACACAACAGTCTTAGCCAATACAGTCAGCTCAACAAATACAGTCCACAGCATCCATCCCTGCCAAATGGTGCGCACATCCCTCTCTTCACGTCCCTTATTCCTCCCGGCCGACTCAAGCAGTTACTCCTCCAACCACCCTGCGTCCTCCTTCCTTCGTCATGAGTTAATGTTTTATCTCCTCGGGATCCATGGCTATCCCTCTCTGCATACGCCACCATTTTTATATCATTTTTCATTGATCTATTAATTTTATTTCACAGGTCATTAAATGTGATCTGTAATTTGAATTATTACTCAATTAACCATAATTAATTTCTTTTAATTAATTTTACTTTATAATCTTTAAGCATGTATCCAATTAGGGTCGTTACATACACCCACCCTTCAAGAAACTTCGTCCCAAAGTTTAAGGTATCTGATGGTACAAAGGAAAAGAGTATGGTTCACACACTCACAATAAGTAACCGACAATATCAATAAGTCAAGAAAACTCATACATACTAGTGTATATGTACAAGAAATGCATGTGTAGCTAGTACATGAAAACCTCGTGCATGTACTAATAATCAAACTTTCATTCTTTAATAATTTATGTATTCATTCAATCCAGTCAGCAATGCTAGTCTTTTATAAAAGACAACAATCACTTATTTGTGTGAGAAATCCTTTTATTACAATTGTCCAGTTCAGTAATTTATTTTAAACAGTTGTGGTTTAGTTACATAATAATGAATATTCATATATACACATTTTTATTCATCAAATCCCACCACAAGACAGATCCCCATATAGTCTCAACTATTCTACTCATCCTTCCTCCCTAACCTACTTCCAACTCCATTCCTATTCGTCCTCTGCTAGACTATCTTGGAGCATCATCTATACTGAACTAACTCCAAATAGAACCCGTAAGTGGAAGTGTCGCTATCTCGACCAAGCTTCCCTAGCAGGCAACTGACAGTCCTCATCACACATCTTGGGGAGCGTGAACCGACATTATCCTCCCAGGACTTCAGGTTTCGGAGGATACACGGTGGGAAATGCCTCCACCCCTCCTAACAGAACCAGGGTCAACACCATATAATGGAGGATACATGGTGGGAAAAGCCTCCACCCCTTCTATCAGAACCAGGGTCAACACCCTATAATGGAGGATACACGGTGGGAAAGTCCTCCACCCCTCCTAACAAAACCAGGGTCAACACCCTATAATGGAGGATACACAGTGGGAAAAGCCTCCACCCCTCCTAACAGAACCAGGGTCAACACCCTACAATGGAACATACAGGGGCACTGTGTTTCTGGAGGTTTTGTCATCGTTTATTTGGTTTTGGGCAGTGTTAGTACCAAAATCATAGCATAATCATGCACTAGTCCACATATCACAACAATGCATCCAAATCGATATAATTTCACACACATTATTCATACCATAATGTTTTCCAGTTAGTGGTCCTAATATCCACTTTCATCATCATTATCACTTTGGCTATTTCATAGCCCATAACCTACAGATTAGTCTGCAACACAAACTCATATTTTTCTATGCATTATCATCATATAATTGCATACTTTCATCATTTCAATTTGGTATCCCCGTACCAATACATTAACATCAAAGTTTTCCAATTTGAATTAAATTTCACATTATCCCATAATTCATACTCTTTACATATTCACAAGATTATCATTTACCAAAATAGATTTCATCGTATCCAACATCATTCTAATGGTATTTAAACATTCAACAATTTCTCTTTCTCACAATATGTCGCATCATATACATCATCATCAATAGCATTTAAATATTCATAAAATTTTCATTCACATAATAGATCGCATTACATGCATCATCATCAATAACACTTAAACATTCATTATTGTTCATAAGTTTAAAGTTTAAGTATATCACTTAATAGTTTCACTGTGACTAGGAAATAAAGTGTATAGGCCTCAGGTAATCCTGGCCGTCCAAGTCAAAAGGCGGTGTTACCTACACCCCACCTTAGAGAAGCATGTTCTCGAAGTAGTCAAAATAGTGAGGGATAGTCTCGCCGTAATGTCTCGGCGTCTTCCCAAGTAGCAGATCCTGGACTACACTTGTCCCATGGGACTCCCTTTCCCTTTGGCCCGAAGAGCTGAAATGCTCTTCAAATCCCTTATCAGGATTTTATGCTTCTCGACATTCATATCTTTTAATACAGGATATGAAAACTCGACAATTACTCACTGTTTTTTTTTTTTTTACAAAATTTTCTCATTCCGCGTGTATCGACCTTTCATTGTTGAACTTTCCTTGTTGCACATTCCTTCTCTTGATGGCTAACTGCCTATATATTCCAATACCTAGTCAATTCCCTTGATCATGAGTTCCCCTGTAAATATTCTATCCTTCTTCGCTACCTTCATTTCTTTGATACACAAACTTTTTCATATTTCACTTTATCAACTTTACATGTTTACATCTTCCTATATTTGGTCTTCTTCCAGCACAACAACCATTGTTTAGAATTTTAAATTTTACCTTTCTAAATGGCAGCATATCGATTGTATGAGTTTGGAGATTGAAATTACTTGATCATGCATCATGTGATACAAATATCCACCTTAAAAATCGTGTCTTGAGGTGCCCATATTTACCATCGCAGAGAACATGGGTTCAAATCGGGTTTTATTTAATAATCAACACAAAATTTACCAATATTTGATGTAGTCAATGTATAAAAGATATTTGTTATTGTAAGTTTCCCAGCTAGCACTTTACAACTCACAAGCCCCTCTCAAATTCATTCATCTTAAACCATAACATCACTTCTGACTCATAATTTTCAATACATCTCCACTCAAACAAAACTTAGGAATTTATACTCATGTCTTGAGTTCTTCTATGAGTTGCTTCAATTTCCCTTTCACAACTTCCAAATTGGACTCCACATCAATCACTATTATATATAGATCATTTTTGTGTGGTGTCATATTCATACTAAATTAATGGTCAACACTTCAATCTCTCCCATCAGGTTTGACATGGATTTTCACTCCTCACATCATTCTGTATCCAATGCATTCTCGATTTACAGTTTTACCAACACTTCTATTTTCTCGCTATACTATTTGGAATTTTAACATAGTGCCTAAACTTATCCTCTTATGATACAAACATGTCAACGAGAGTGGTAATAATGTTTCACGATTTCAATGTATCTCCACCTAGAGAAAACACAATATTTATTAGCACGTCTCGGGGATTTCATAATTCCCTTCAATTTCCTTATGCTCTATTTCCAAGTTGGATTCCATATTTAATTGTTCGTAGGAACCCCAATCTCACCGTTCAAGTTTAACTTTATTCTTCCACACTGTCCCCTAGTAAATCTTAACAAATTCAAATGCATCAGTACATATTTAAATTTTCAATATCAATCTTTCTTATCATACTCCTTCTCCATCTTCCGTCCTTCAAGATCTCCACAACAATCTCACGATAGCCACAATGTTCCACCAATCTTCCATTATTTAGACTTTATCGGGACTTTCAATTCCCTGATTTACAATGAACGTCTTTCCTCTGAGCACCGGCCTCTTCCAGCTATGCGACGGTCCATATGACCTCTCCCCATGCGATCATAGCCTTATCCCTCTATCGAGATTTTGGTCTTCGTGAAACTGAAAGGTGTAGGACTTACGTCCTCAGGATCCCTGATCCTCCAATCTCCGATGCCACCTATTGTTAACTCCCGTCAAGGTTGGACCTTCTGACACCTGTTCAATGTCGTACCCTTAACTCCGTCGGGAAATCGCATGTCGGAGGTTCATGTTTTTAAACGCGCTCATTCACAAACCCTTCCTAGCTCCGAACCCTGATATGGAGTGACAATTGTCCTCCACTTAAACACTATGGTTGTGGGACCCGTCGTGTTTCGGGATTTCGCGACTTCTCCGGTCGTGATTCCTTTGTATGCAGGAAACCCGAAATGTCGAACCCCGATCCCTCGGGATTCCCTGACACGCGTCCTCGTAATGAACGTCTCAGATCTAATTGAGAAATCGCGGATCACGATTTCCTGTTGCACAATTTCTTTACCCGTGAGATCGGAAGAGCATATTTGGATCTATTGTAATATTTTGTATTCAGGTAATTGGTTCTTAACAGATTGACTCTCGGGGTTTCGGGACTTTCAAGGTCCTGGTTCTCATGACTTCGAGAACTCCGATTTTCCAATGGCTAATACTCCGACCCACTCCGGATCTCCGACACCTGTCCCTCAGATGGACAGTCCTGATTGTATCAGGAAATCGCGTATCATGATTTCAACCTACACAAGTCTCACGTCTTTGGAAACCCCAATTTCACGACTCTTCGGGATCTCCCGACACGCGTCACTACCATTTGGACGGCTCCAATCCTATCGGAATATCGTGAATCGCGATTTCATTATTCAATGGTTCTACACTCCTAAAATCTCTGATGATAAAATCTTGATGCCTTCCCAAAACACTGACATGTGTCCTGCTGAGATCAACGGCTAGGATCCGTTCTCGGGATTTCGAGAACCACAAGGCCTCGATTCTCAGAATTAACAAAACCCCCATGACTCAAATTTCCCGATGACTCTTCCGGGACTCTTCTTCTGCACACTAGGGCTTAACCCCCGTGCAACTTCTCGAGATCTAATGGTTGGCAGGATTTCGTCAATCTTCTCTATAAGATCCCGACTGTCTATTTCTTCCTTCCTGAAGACCTTCTCGAAAATGGCTAAGTCTCCTTCCCAAAACTTTCTCTCCAACGCCTACGCTTGCAACTCTTGTTCGAACACTCCATGGCACAAACTCTTGTTCTCTCCTTTAGCAATATCACGAAGGTGCTATACCTCCTGATCTTTTCTACTCTGATTCTTTCAGAGGAACTTGCGCACACTCCTTGCGCTCAACATTCAACAACTTCCCAGTGTTGAATCCTTTCGA
>CBVK0100527957.1:0-11739 GCA_900067695.1 Picea abies | reverse complement strand
TTGTCGAGCCAAGGTCGGCGATGTTCAATTGCAAATTGACAAGAAGTTTATTAGTCTTGGTACGGGTTTGCCTGCCACTGGACAATGATGGTCCAAGAATTGCAAAGTGGAAGAGGTCCCTTGGACACTGCTCTTCCAGTCATGTAAGGTTGGCTCCTGTGACAAAGGTTTACGTGTGACCATGCTTAAACAGCGTTGGCATGACTTATTGATGATTATCAAACAGTTTATCATCTGCGAGGGTCGGTATGGTTTTGTTTTCTTACACCACCTTCATTTGCTTATGGTTTTTATGGGTTATCATCTAAATATGCCATATTATTTGCATAGAAGCCTATTCAAAATGTCTAAGAAATACAAAAGGAACCAGGATTATAGCAGCCTCTTTCACTATGGGTTGGTTAAAATGATTGTTGTCTATCATTTGGGGTTACACAGAGACTGTGAATGATTTCCTTGCTCGCAATGGTTTTGAGGATTCAAATCCTCCACAGGTTGATAAACCTGTGGTTACCGAGGACAAGACTATACCCCCGGTACCTTACAACATTCTGTTACCTAAACCCTTGCCCAACTCACCTATCTACCTACCCCACTCTGTGACCAAGGATGTCGAAACTGTTAAGCCTGTGGGCAAGAAACCCAAAGCCAAACCCACTGCAAACACCAAAGGCAAAAAGAATGCCCGCTTAATCTCTCGAATGGTGAGGAATAAGCCAAAATATCCTGTCGAACTAAACCCTATTGTGTTGAGTGAGGATTCTGACTCGGAAGTGGAGCATTTCCTGGCTAGTGAATACCCCTATTCTGAAGGTTTGTGTGCCAAACCCTCGTATGACTTTGTGTCAAACCTACCACCTTGTTTGCAAAATGACCCTAACTACCCAAGCATTAAGCTGCCTTTTGAAACCCCCGTTCATTCATCTAAACCCTCTCCTGCTCTGTCGAAGACTACAATGCCACCTTGTGATCAATGCGGCTCATGGTTAGAGAGATATTATCTCGATGTGCCGATGCTACAGTCAAAGATTAAATCTTTGGAGGACCAGGTTACACTGCTTACCCGTCAAAATGCTGAGCTACAGACCACTGATAAGAGACAAAGAACGACAGGCTCCATTTTGTTTAAAAATGTGGAATCGACCACGGCTGTGGTGAATTCTAAGCTGGCATAATTGGATAGCCTCGTCGTCACACAAGTATGTGTAATATCAATCATTTTTGTAAATAGTATGATTTTATATAACGATTCAAGTTTTTTTTGAATAGCTCTATTCAACATTGATTGGTTTTGTTACATTGTATACTTAGCCTTGCTTTGACTGAATGGAATTCCATTTCCCAGTTTAGTTTCGATTAGATTTTAATTGATTCGATTGATTTGGTATGGATTTGAGTTGTTTGATTTAGCCAAAATGAATGCTCTGTTGTTGATTGAAGTCGTTTGATAGACACAAGTTATTTCTCATATTTCGATTCTAAACACAATCGCATTTCGTTTTGATTTCATTATTATGTATATGCTATGATTGGTAACAATTGTGATATGGTTAAGTGTTACGGTTTTATGTCCATATGGTTTTCGAACAACTCGAATACAGTTTGGATTTTGTTTAAAATGATTCTGTACAAATTCACCCAAATCGTGAATGGATTCAATTCGTAACGGTTATGTGAAACCCAGCCGGCCAATTCATTTTGGTCTGTTGTTAGATCGACCCTATTATCGGTTGGATTTGTAATGGAAATGAATATTCAGTTACGAGTTGATTTATAAAAACGAGATTGGATTCACTATTATTCTATATTAAACTTAGTCACGATTTGTTTCGATTGTTGCCCAGTTTATGATTATCATTTCTATCGACTTTATGATGGTTGTGATCACTATTAATTGATCATGTCTGTTAACTGTGCAACGCTCAGCGATCAAAATCTATGGCGAATTTTGGTTGATGCTGTTATATTTACCCATGATCGTAACAGTCTTTCCATCTTTGTATTTAATTAAAAAAACATGAATCTTATGCTACATTATTATAGCTATGATGAATCAATTTTGGTTGTGTTGGACTAGATCGTATCGCACATGATATGACTCACTATGGATTTCATTGGATATGAAACAGTCTTGTTACTGGTTGACCCGATTTTATGGTAAAATGAAACAGAGTATTCTCACCCCTGTTTCGATTAAATCACTTTTGATTATGTTTTATATTGAATGATAAAATCATTTGAATCATTAGTGATTCATTTTCAATGTTTATTGAAAGAAAATTGGATTTGATTCTTTTAAAAAGATTTGATTTGATTTCTATCTGATCCTGTATGCTATTTTAGACTAGCTACAGAATCAGATGATTCTGTAGCTAAGTCTGTAGAATCAAATTTTTATTGTTTTGTAAATGAAATACCTTTATAAGTTGTTATTTTTGATCTATTGCAGATGAGTTCGAAATTGCAATGGATTTGATGAGCAGTTAGGGGATAATTCAAAGATTTCACTTGCATTTTAGCTTCCTAGTTTAGTTGATTTTGGGATATTTCCCAGATTATGTAAACAGTTTGATATTATCCATAGGGAGGTTTTACCCTGTGGAGAGACTTATAAATACCTATCATTTTTGTAATAAGGATATCCTCATTTTTGGGAGAACAAGGATATGGAGTTTTAATACAGACTGAAGCAGAATTTGGTGTTTTGTTACAGCTTTAGCTTCTCATCAAAGCAATAATTTGTTTCATGTTGTGTATAACAATTTGTATCTGGTTGATGACTACTTTAGCTTCTTAATCATGTGCAAATGATATAATTTAATCACTGTAATCCATATCTGATTTCTTCCAAGTGTTTGGAAAACATAGCAATTGCTTAATTCAGTTTGTGAATGATAGATTTCTCTTCTTCATAAGTTGGATTATTAAGTATAAGTTTTTGCATAACAGGTTTCCCTTATTGCAGAGATTTATAAATCCTAAAATTGTTATGATTTTTTATGTCTTGTTTGTCCTGTAAACAACTCAAAGAGCAGCGCAGCCTATCGTTTACGAGAAGCTTATGGACTAACCAGTGTGAGTTTACTTCCTCCGACTAGCTTCGAAGTCATCATACATAGGACAAATTAGGAGCGCTTCCAGGTCAATCTGCCATTTATCTGTTAGCATATTTGTTAGTATTGTTAGTTAGATATATATGTTTAATATATTAGATTGTTTTATTTCAGTAAATATATTAGATCGTTTAATTTCAGTAAATTTTATTTCTTATTCATAAAATATAAAAATCAAAAAATACCTCTGGCTGTCTTAGGGAAGAAAACACATGAGTTTTACAGGTTTTATTCAAATCTGCAATTTGTATACATTGTATATTTGTGAATAAGTTGTAATTCAATTAGTAATTAGATGGTTAATTAATAGTAATTAGTAGGATAGTTTGAGTAGTTTGTATTTAGTTTTAGTTTAATTTAGTAGTTTGTTTTAATTAGATTAGTGTATTAGTTTATTTTAGTTAGTTTAGTTAGTTTTATTTGTTTTAGATAGATTAGTTAATTTAGATTAGTTTTCTCTTTAGTTTTCTTAGGAATTTAGAGCGGACAACGAAGCCGTTAAACCCATTAGGGTGGTTCATTCCAAACGGCTTGGGTTATTAGACAACCCCAGACCGGTTCCACTCTCTCAATTGATGGACAGACAATTTCGCCCGTCAACAAATGGGGCTAGAAGGAGGGCCTGAACTTAATTAATGGCACGAGGTGGTCGCAAGACTCCTCCCCCCCCTAATTGCTCACCTATAGTGACTAGAAGCCATTCACAAGATAATATTCCCCCTCAAACAACAACTACTTCAACTGAAGATCCGTAGATCACAGTTGAGCCAGCAACCCCTAATCCTACAGGTGGTGACTTGGAAGAGATTGTCTGCCAATCTCTTATTAAAACACATAGTGCCTTAGCCAGTTTGAGGCAACCAAACCATTCGTGGGGTCAACCTTTAGACTTCTCTGATATCAGAGAACAGTTAGGTGACACTAACCTCACTGTGAATCCTACAGATCCAAACACAAATCCTGCTGCAGGAGGATCTGGGATACCTCCTTCACCACCTCCCTCATCTCCTTCCTCTTCTAGAGGAAATTCCTCTTCAGATGAAGGCAACTCGCCTTCTCAGCCTTCTACACCCACTACCCCAATGGCAAACCAGAACAACCCTGCTAGACCCTGGTTGGACCAGGATGCTATAGTTGTACCTGGAGCCCAGCACCCTTTACCTAAGCACCTGGAGAAGTGGCTTCCCAAGTTTGATCCCGATTCAAAACAGATAGCTGAAGATCATATCAAAAAAATTATGTTAGCCATCAGACTCTGTAATGTTGAACATGAAGATGTTGTCTGTAGGTTGTTCCCTTATACTTTTGAGGGTAATGCATCCACTTGGTAATTTGCCCAACAACCCCATACCATAGTGTCTTGGGAAAAGTTTGAGTCATGCTTTTTGGAAAAATTTGGAGATGGTAAACCTCTAGAAGCCTTAGTCATGGATCTTTCAAGCTTAAAAATGAACCCAAAAGAAAAAGTTAAAGATTTTAATCAAAGATTCTTAATGCTTAAAAATCGAATCCCTGCAGATTCTATGCTTGCTGAGAGTCTTGTAATAGCTTACTACACAAAAGCTCTACATCAAAGTATAGCTATTTGGGTCAAATGTTCTAAAAAGGCCACATTGTTAGAAGCCTTCGAAGAGGCTACTCAGATTGAAAAAGATATACTTAGTCTTAAGGACTCTTCTAGCAACGAAACTGAGACTGTTTCTTCTTCCAAAAAGAAGATTGAAATTCTCTCTAGACCTACACAAAGAAAAACACAACCTGAAAACTCTGATTTGGAAAATTTAACTAAAGTTGTACAAAAATTGTCTAATCAAGTTATAGATTTAAAAAGGTCAACTGAAGAAGCTTCCTTGAGTAAAGGACCCTATAAACCTCCTTTCCGAAAGCCTTTTCCCACCAATCGGCCTAATTCAAACCCTGAAGGCTTGAACCTAGAAAGTTTGCAATGTGCTCTTCAGACAATTCTAGATGCCCAAGATAACTTGATGCCTCCTGAAATCCCTCAGGAGGAAGTCGATCAGGAAACAGTTCAAGAAGAAGAGTCTTCTCCAAACATCTTTGGACACTTCTCGGACAACATCTTTCAAGCTAACTTCGAGACTGTTCACCCCTACAACACTAGGAGTAAGACAACAAACAAACCTCCTGCCGAGAACACCACGACTTCACCTCCCAAGCCATCTAAATCAACAGAAATTAAATAGAATAATGTTAGCCCTAGATTAGATTATGATGTGGTTGAAGATCTGAAAAAATTAAGGGCTAACATTTCTATTTATGAGTTGTTGAAGTTTCCATTTTTGTTACAAAAGATGTTGCAAAATATTTCAGAAAATGGCAAGAATGGTAATTCAAATGGTAACAAGGTTGTGCAAAGCAAAGTGCCGCAGAAGACTTCCACTAAAAAAAATCCTGATCCTCAAGATAAAGGAAGCCTTCCTGTAACTCCTATAAATAATGTAAATAATGTAAATAATGTAGATAAAGTAGCATTAGAAACTGCGAGTAAGAAACCACAAGTTACTAATCTAAGTACTCGCAAGAATGTACCTCCTTTTCTTTTAACTTTCGAAATCTTCAACAGAAATGTGCATAATTGTATGGTTGACTCAGGAGCATCATAAAATGTGATGCCTTGGTCTGTCTCCCAAAAGATTAACGCTGAAGTGGAACCATCTTCTTTGAAAATCATACAACTTGATCGAACAGATGTTAAAGTTATAGGCAAACGAAAAAATGTATTGATTAGATTATCCTCTAACCCAAAGGTTCATCAGGTTATTGATATAATTGTGGTGGATATTCCAGAAGTGTATGGTCTGTTTTTGAGCAGGGAATGGTCGGAGCAGCTACATGGTTACTTCGCAACGGACTGGTCTCACTTATGGCTTCCAGAGAACGGTAAGCCCAACAAGATCAGAGTGAATCGTGAGCGTTATCTTAAGTTCACAGTCACAGATTTGAATGACCCTAATGAACCATACACACCTCCTGCTGATTCACCTGAAGTCCAAGGGATGGACACCTTCTTCAGAAATTTCATGGCTGAAGTTTCACCTATCAACAATCCAGAAAAGCAGTCGGAGATCATAGCATATGTGCAACCAATAGCTCCTATGCAACAGTCCCATGAGCCCGATGGAAATCAAATTTGGTCCCTATATTTCGACGGTTCCAAGTCTAAAGGAGCTGGTGCATGCTGCATTATTATCGATCCAACAGGTAATAAGACATTATTGGCTTGTAGACTAGAATTTGAGTGTACGCATAATATCGCAGAATATAAGGCTTTACTGCAAGGTCTCAGAAAAGCCTTGGACATGAACATTCAAAATCTGATTGTATTTGGCGACTTTGAAATAGTGGTCAGACAGGTAAGAGACTCTATACACTGTCTTTCCCCGCATCTCAAAATTTACCAGTCTGAGGTATGGAGTTTAATGATCAAATTTTCTGCTTTTAATATAAATTCCATTCCTAGATTAAATAATGTCAAATCAGATCTACTAGCTAATGTTGCCTCTAAACTTCTTCCTGTAGAAGGCTTATCCCCAAACACATGCTCCGTGGAGCTATTGTTTCGACCATCCATTCCTGACAATATCACAAACTGGAGAGTATTTGAGGATGATCAGCAGATCATTAACTTTCTACACATGTAAGAAACCTTTCAAGGCACAGTGATAGATGAACAAACACATAATGAAAATTTGCACGACTTTACGGTAATACCTAATCTGAAATCTTCTGAAGCTCTATCGGACATGGTAAATTTCATACCCAAATTTGTTGTTAGAATAGAAAAGTTTTATGATTTTGAAGATAAATTTAAAAAGACGGTCAATTGCAAAACTAATAGTTCCTCGTTGTCTTATGAAAAATTCAATTTAGGGACTAATGAAAATCCTCAGTGTATCAATCTAGGCTTGGGATGTTCTAAGCAAGAAAAAGCTACTTTTGTTAGATTATTTAAAGAATTTAAGGATGTCTATGCATGGACCTACGATGATCTTAAGACGTTTTATCCTAATATTATACAGCATGTCATCCCGATGAAGCCCCAAACCTTACCCTTCCAACAGAAACTGAGGAAAATGCATCCTAAACTAGAACCGACCATTCAAAAATAATTGAATAAACTCCTAAGTGCTAAAATAATTTTTCCTGTTACACACACTCAATGGGTATCCAACCTCGTCCCAGTTCGGAAGAAAAACGGGGAAATTCGACTTTGTGTTGATTTCCGAAACCTCAACAAAGCGTCTAGCAAAGATAATTATCCTGTCCCGCCCATGGAACAGATTCTTCAACAAGTATTTGGTTCTGAGAGGCTATCCTTACTGGATGGTTTCTCTGGATACAACCAATTCTTGACGTCTCCTCTAGACCAACTAAAAACTACCTTCCGTACCCCGTGGGGCACTTATGCTTATCGCAAAATGCCTTTTGGATTGATTAATGTTGGTGCTACCTTTTAGAGAGCAATGGACATTGCTTTTCGAGGCTTAATTAATAACTCCGTAGTAGTTTACTTAGATGATGTGACCATGTATTCTAAAAACAAAGATGATCATCTAGCTCACTTACGAGTCGTTCTGCTACGATGTCGTAAATACAACATCTCCTTGAACCCCAAGAAGTCCATCTTTGCAGTAGAACAGGGTAAATTACTAGGATTCATTATGTCTAGTGATGGGATGATTATTGACCCCGAGAGGACTCAAGTCATCGCTAAACTTCCCCCACCTACATCCAAAAAATCCATGCAGTCTTTCCTAGGCCAAATTAATTTCGTGAGAAGATTTGTCCCCAGTTTCTCCGAAATGGTCAGGCCTCTCCAGAACCTGATTAAGAAAGACACCCAATATCACTGGGGACCCACAAAAAACCAAGCTTTTAATGACATAAAGAAGGCCATAATAGATGCCCCGTCTCTCATGAGCCCTGATTTCTCTCAAGATTTTACACTCTATACTTTTTCCTCTGATCGTTCCTATGCTGCAATCCTAACTCAGAAGAATTTCGAGAACAACGAAGTACCCATCGCCTTTATGAGCTCTGCTTTCAAAGGTGCTGAAATTAACTACCCAGCAGTCGATCGATAAGCCTACGCTATTTTTAAAGCAGTTAAGCACTTCCGGTCCTATCTTTTTAAGTCAAGGACGAAGGTCATTGTCCCCTACCCTGTCATAAGGAATTTGTTAGTGCAAAAGGAGTTAGGAGAGAAGAGAGCCAACTGGGTCACCTCCTTACAGGAGTATGACTTAGAGATCACCCTAGTACATATTGTAAGAGGCCAAGGATTGTGTAAGTTGGTTGTTGATTCAGAAATAGGACAGCAAGAGGATAGTGATACGTCAGACCTTGAACAATGCGATCAAAGTTTGATTTGTTGCGCCCAAAACCTCGTAAGTCCTTGGTACAACGATATTAGATTTTGTCTTGAACATGGATCAGCACCCCGTCACCTTGACCCCGCCAAAAGAAGAGCATTGAGACTAAATTCTACCTCCTTTCATCTAGTTAATGGTATACTGTTTCGTCAAAGTTTTGATGGTGTACTAATGCATTGTCTTGAAAAAGATGAAGCAGAAAAAGTCTTGCTTGAGTTGCATGCAGGAGAAGCTGGTGGTCACTTCGGTGGCGATACCACTGTTCATAAGGTTTTAAGAGCCGGTTACTACTGGCCCACACTTTTTAGGGACGCCCATGCCTTGTGTTGTAAATGTATCATCTGCCAGAAAGCATCAGGGCGGTTGCAAAAACCAGCCTTTCCCTTGCAACCCGTCTCAGTCAACTCTCCTTTCCAGCAATGGGGCCTTGATATGATAGGTCCTATTAACCCTCCATCCTCACAACAACACAAGTATATTGTGATAGCCACAGACTACTTTACTAGATGGTCTAAAGCCGCCACACTAAGAACTGTTAACACAAGTTAGGTGACTTCTTTTCTGAACTTGAATGTCATCACTCATTTCGGTATCCCTGATTGTCTAGTATTTGATAACGCTTCATACTTTTCTTCTCTAGAGATGAGTGAGTTCACTTTGGAGAAAGGAATAAAGCTGAAGCATTCTGCTAGTTACTACCCCCAGGGCAACGGCTTAGCAGAATCGACAAACAAGAACTTGATCAAAATTATCAAGAGAACCGTGGCTGAAAATTACAAGAACTGGCACAATGCACTGCTGAATGCACTGTGGGCTGATAGGGTAACACCCAAAGCCGCTATAGGTAACTCCCCTTTTTTCCTCGTTTATGGAAGAGAAGCCATTCTTCCACCTCACATTCTTCTTCCTTCGCTTCAATTGTCACAAAAAGTCCAAGAAGAAGATTGTCCTCATTTAGAAAGCCGCATTAACGCTTTGATGAAGTTGGAAGAAGTAAGAACCCAAGCTAAGCATAAATTAGATCAACATCAACAATTGATTAAAAGATGGTTCGATTCTAATTCTGTTTCTGATAGGAATTTTGAAGTAGGCGATCTCATATTAAAGTGGGACAAACCACACGAAGGAAAGGGCGAGCACACCAAGTTTCAAAACTTATGGCTTGGGCCATTTTTAATTGCTGAAAAGTTGGGTCCTAGTTCCTTTTGATTACAGAATCTTGAAGGGAAGCTTGACACCTATCCGGTGAATGGCCAAGACCTAAAAAGATACTTTGCTTGATAAATACCCTTGTATATTATGTAAATATTTCTTTGGTTTGCATTTTTTTTCATTTTCTTCCTGTTTTGATTTTGATTTGGATTGATCAGTTTTTTTAGTGCTTTCTGAAAAATATGCATACCTGTGCACTGAGCCATTCAGACCAAGACCACAAAAAATTTTCTTCGCTGAAATAACTTCTGAAAGTTGGTACAAACATGAGTGATATATTTCTGAAATTGATATTTATGTTGGAAAATTTTGTTGTTTGGAAGAAGTTTACTGATTTCAATCTCTGAGCAAAGTTTGTCATGATCATCTATTATCTTTTTACGCTGTCCCTTTTCCGTAAAGGAATGACTCAAAAAAAGATGTCTCCCTATCATAGGAAGTTGTTTTTATAAATAAAACATCTCTAGAGCTGAATAAAGGACAGTGCTAAAAAAAATTGATGAGGTTTGAAAAAAATATGTTAAATATCAAGATTATCAGCGTCACCCCGCTCAGCTATATATCTACAAAAGAAAACAAAATAAAAATATTAATAAGAGTTGTGGGAAGTGTTTGTAAACCCGCCGAGATACTGAACAAGTCCACTGGCAGTGGGTAAATGCATGCATGGCGCCAAGACAACTTCGTCGGGGTACTGAACAGGCCTGCTGGCAGCGAAGCAATGTTGGGTACACAAAAATTTGTGAAAAATATAAGAAACCTCTTTAATGTCCTTTATTCTGATCTAGAATTTCTTGACAGGATACAGATGTCAGAGTGGGTTAAATGGCAACCCTGTCGAGGCTATGGATGCCTGCTGGCAGCAGTGGCCATGCCAACAATATTGAAGATTTTATCATTAATATCATGACTTGTTGATCTTAAGACTGTTATTATTTTTCATCTTTTAAAACATCGCTGCAAAAGATGGTGAATGATGATGTTTGTACGATTTTTTGGTTGTTGTTGTTGAGTTGAAATTTTCTTTGTTGTTCTAATCTGAATTTATTTCTTTTGACAGAGATAACTGCTTCTACCAATGTGTCGCCATTGTTGGCAGCCGATACAATTTTTTCTATTTCCCAGAAGCTGCCTACACCTATGTCTTCTAAACTTCAAATTGTCATCACATTTTGCAAATAAACAATATTTTCATTTCTTGCGACACTTGCAAATTGGTCTCCATTTAGTTTTCACGACTGTAAGCATGAAAACTCCTCCATCGTTCTTTGAACTATCATGATCTTTTATTGATATTTTGAGTGGCACTTGCCTTTGGTTTATCATTAAGTGGCTGTAAGGATTTTCGAACTATGCCTATTTGCCTATTCTTACTTTGATTGCGCAATTGGATTTTATTAAACTGGTAAGGCATTGAGCATGAACATTTAGGTTTTTTGAAACTTGCCTAGTCATTGAATTACATAGGGGTCATGGTTTATTTTTGTTTTTATATATATGATGTGATCCTTATTGTTATAGCTCTTGGCTTGCCAATTTTATGAAATCGATTGTCACAATGTTTTAAAAAAACCTTTGATTAAACATTTATGCAATGGCGCGTTGGTTAAACATTTGGTTTTAATTTTACATTGAATATTCGTGGTTTGAAATATGGTAAATGGAACGTTGGCATATTATTCATCGTTTGATTTTTGGGTTGGCTGAATAGTATGGTGTGAACTATGTTATAATTTTTTCAACAGTGGGTTAATTCGCTGGTTGTACTTTGCCATTACTATTTTGCATGGCAGTAAGTGATTCCACCACCCCATGCGCACATTAATGCTTCCCCTTTGATCGTTCATAGTGGTTAAACCGAATGACTCTGCTCCTGTGTGCTGGTGTTTTCGAACCAAACCCTTACCATGTGCTCGCACCATGGCTCCAGTTGTGAGGGCTGAACCGAATGGTAGCCAGGCTCTGTTGATGTTCGACAGTGCCCGTAGTGACCTTGAGGAAAATGGGTGGCTCCCGTTCTT
>CBVK0100527956.1:0-11740 GCA_900067695.1 Picea abies | reverse complement strand
ATTCATGCATAGAAAGTAGCAAAACACAATTTAAAGGTAAATGAAAGAAAGAATGTGTGTGCAACTGTGTGGTTTTGAACATACAAAACATATAACATACATCCATAAGAATGTAGAAACAAATAATATATATTAATATATTTTATATTCAAAATATGTTTCCATTACACATGTTTCTCATAACATACATCCATAAGAAGGTAGAAACAAATAGTATATTTTAATATATTTTATTGTCAAAATATGTTTTCATTATACATGTTTCTCATAATATATCCAATCACTTCTTTTTCTATTTTTTATTTTTCATAAATCTGTTGATTGGCTCATCCATGTCTTGATCCACTTTGGTTGTTGGGCCCTTTGTTTGTGTTGATTCACTATGCATGCTCTGACGCGTTACATGTCTAGTTGGGTTGTCTCCACGACATGCATGCCATTGTTGAGGGACCTCGACTACAATAAAAAAAAGGTTTAAATTGACATGGTTAGTTATTATTCACAGAAGTAATTCATTAATGAAAATATCATTATAATGTTGTTTAGCATGTTGACTAGTCAAGACCATTGGTTTTGCTACTCTCGCCAAGCATTCTCATCTATATGATTTTACATCAAAACAAGAAAATTTGTACACCATCTTCAAGTAAATATTAATAATTTTATTATTCCATACTTCTATTTTTATAGCCATAATACCATCATGGCCTAGCTGCACACCACCATCATTGGGCTGCACTCCACCGTCATGTCCAGGCTGCACACCACCATCGATTTTCATTCCACCATCATGGCCAGGTTTCACCCCACCATCATCGGACTACACTCCACTGTCATTGGGTTGTTGTCCACTATTGGCCTCATTATTGTTGTTGATATCTTGCTTAAAACATAAAAGCACATTCATTTATGGGTGAAATCAATCGTGAATAGATTTTACAAGTAATCAACAATTAAATTCCATTGATTTTACTTACGATGTCATTCGAAGGGGAAGATTTTGTTTTCCCCATGCTTTGTCAGTGTTCAACCACGACTTGAAAGCTACACTCGAAACTTAGCTGAAGGTCTTCTTCTGTGGTCATAGTTTTGAATTGAGCCCCTTGCATTGCACAAGATCTCAAATTTGGCTTATTGGATCCAATTAAATAAAATTTGGATGATTATAGGAATGATATGGTTTAATTATTTGGTACTTACAATTCATGCTTTTATTTTCACATAACCACCTTGGCCAAGTTTGTGTTTCCCTTGTTTTTCTAGTATTTCCTTGGTTTCTTTTGATGTGTTTGGGAGACTAGAAAATGTTTCCAATAGGTTTTATATAACAAATTTTATATATAACTAAGAAAAAATCAACATATTAAATTCAAAATATGATATACCTCCCTGTTCCATGTGGTGTCTTTCCTTCTTTTCTCATTGTCTTCTCCTTTTCATCCTCTAATAGATTCTTCCACTCGACTTCGGGAATCATCCGAGGATGATCATACCTAGGGTTTGTTTGCAAATGAACCCTATATTGGTCCCTCACTTATTTCAAATATGTACCAACCAATGAGGTGACTCCAATTTTGTTGAATGAATAACCAAATAGGCCAACCAAGTGGTCAATAAGTTCCTTCTTCACACCGAGATTCTGAGCATTCCACCGTGTGCATATGGTGGACCCAAAAATATCTAAGCCCTTGTCATTCATATGCTTAAAAAATGTGTTATTTCCTGCAGAACAATATGATCATTAATTTAAAATAACTGCAGAGAAGTATGTTTCAATTAGATAATAGGAAATAATTAAAATAATAATAAATATCTAGGATTTTTTGTATCTTGATCAGAAAAATGTTCTTGTCCACCAAAAAGGTAACTTATAGTGTTCCCTTGCTGGTAACACATGATGATCTAGGAAATCAAATTGTAGAATCACCAATTGCTTCATCTCCACCATCAAGTGCTTGGTCTGGAATGCACTACACCGAGGGTGTGTCATGGGCCCCAAAAGTTTTAGTCGTCCTAGACACGGGGTTGTCAGCCACATGCAAAGATCCAAAGAGCCTCATGGGTATGTGGCTAGTGGTAGGACGTTGTGGTGTTTGAGCATCACTGCTACCAACACGATCCTCAGGAGAAAGTTGCTGAATTTTTTTGAATAATTCCTATAAAAAAAACATATTTTATTCAGATCATATAAAAGTAGCAAAACAAAATTCATAAATGAACATATGTGATAAATAACCTTTTTAAAACATGGCACCTACTGGATATCATTTTATTTCCTCCATAAAAAATCTACATCTTTGTGTGATCTCCTTCGTTGGTTCATGCGTACACAATTCAATAAGTTCAATGTTTCTTTTTTCTCACATCCTTTTTAATTGTCTCAACCAGGTTCAATTCAAATAGGTCGTCATCGTTGCCGACATTGTCAAGTATATCATGTGTTGACAACTACATATATCAAGGGAAAACACGTTAATTCAATTATAAAAACAATAATAAAATTCACTTTAAATGGCTATGGATATTTTTAATGCGTATGGTTCCTTCCCACAATCACCTTGCCACAATATAAAAAATATTACATATTAAAATGTTACCTTATAATATGAGAAGCATGATATATTAAAATGAACGTTTAAGATAAAAAAAAAAAGAATCATTAAATATAGGTTAATTAAAGTTATGGTGTCAACATCCATCTTAGACAATGGATCAACATCCATTTTCATTCATCTTTCTACGAACACCATTTATATATGCATAATTTTTATAAAGACATAACTCTGCTATAAATGCAAAAACAAATCATAAAAAGAAAAATGTTGAAAAATGCATGAAACAAGGGCAAGATGAAACATGCATGCCTAGGTCTTAACACACCTGCAATTTGAGTGATTTAAGTTTCCGAGGGTGTCTTAGATTATTTTACACATGTCTACATATTTAGTGTTGTGTTTGTGAAAATAAAAAACATAGTTACCAACTTAATGAGAACTACGACCTTAAAGCAAGAACTCTAGCCCTTAAAACCCATATTTTTGCATAAAAAACATGAAAATGTGCTCAAATATTGGACAATTTCTGCAAAATGGTCATCTACCATTTGAACTGAGAATCAATGCGCATATGGTAAACTATTGTCTAGGTTCCCTATGTCTTCTCCTATCAGTATCCGTGACAAATGGTCTAGTCTTGCATTCAGTTTCTTTGGATTCACAATAAATTTGAAATCATACTCCTAGAACAATAATAACCATATGCAGATTCTCCCCCCCAATACAGGCTTGTTCACGAGATCTCTGAGTGTAGAGTGGTGTGTACAAATATTGAAATGGGACTCAAACAAATAGTGTTTGAACTTATGCAAAACATAAACCATTTCCATGCCTTCCCTTTCTGTCATCATGTAATTCTTCTTAGCATTCAACAACTTCCTTGGGTCATGCAAACATGCATAATTCAACTTCCTTAGGTCTACACAAATTCTAATACCCCATGTTTTCTTATCTTGAACCACCATTGGATTTATTCATTCAGACTCTGTGATGGGTTCAATTACACCAACTTCTATGAGTCTATCAAGCTCTTCTTTCACTTTTTCCTTGTACTTCAGATTCAATCTATAAGGTATCTATCTTACTGGCTTAGCATTTTGTTTTAAAGGGGTCTTCATCTCACCCAATTCTCCAACTATTTCCTTCATTTCTGAAAAGGTTGTTGGAAAGAGATCCTGATACTCGTGAAATAGGCCTGCAATCTTTTCCACAATCTCATCATTCCAATAATCACCAATCTTTGCAAACTTTGGTTTCTCCTTCATGCCAATGTTCACTTTGCACACTCTTAAGGGCTTCACATATGCTTTGGATTCAAGTGTTGGACCTACTACGTCGCACTCCCCTTCAGTCTCTAGTACCTATATATTTCTTGTGTCTTCTTATTCTTGGTCTTCCTCAAAAGCATTATAACATTATAATAGTTCATGGACTATTGTAGACTCTATGTGCACACTACATGTAGGTACTATTTCTACTTGACCTTCTTCCATAAATTTTTTACCTCTAATGACTTATAAAGCTACATCTACTAAATGTGACTCAGCTTCAAAATTGAATTTTACCTTAAAGTTTTGGGTGAGCTCTTCCCAGTTTGTTGTCCCTATGCACACTTCTAACTCTAAATACCAGTTCCTAGGAACTGTCTCTAGCGTATGTATGAACCTGTGCATCCATTCCTGCTTCTACACTTGCCTCCAAGTTATCATACATTGTGAAAAATGATCCTTTGAATTTATCATCCCTGTATACTTTTGCATAATGTTTTATGTTCCAAACCTGATCTACATCAACCTTTTTTAATGTTTTCAATCCTCTATTCATTCCTTCTAGGTTTCCCACCATACCGTTGGAATTTCTCTCAATGCAACATCTAATGCTAACAACCTTTGTTATTTGGGTTCCTGCAACTCAACTTAATTAACAAAATAACTTACCTCAGTTAGTCCCTCACATTTTGGTGTATCACATACCTCTGTTCCAATCCAACGCAAATAAAGAGTAATGCGAGCACAACTTCTGGTCAACACTTCATGCAATCGGTGATGCCAATGTTCAAGTCCATCCTCTGAGTCTGACGTGCAAGAGCTTATGCTTCTCCAACTAAGCGCACCATCTGTAGTGGGATTGATGTAGTCATCCATGCACACTATCATAGTGGTATTGATGTAGTCATCCACATATCTTCTTGCCTCCATAGGTTCTAATGGGATAGTGACCTTTAAGTATCCTCCTTCAAAAATTATATCTCTTTTCTTCAAGTTAATAATCGCCTAATTGTCGAAGGCCCAATCTAGTCCAAGAAAATATAAATATGGCTGATTGTTATCCACGATCTCAATAACCTCAAATTCAACTACATATCACGCTCTATCTATATTAACAAGTACTCCTGCCAATATCTCGATCGGTATTATCTTATGTTAGTTAGCCAACCTCAACTGAAAATTTTACCAAACTAGCTTCGATTTCCCCATCATCTCCCACATTTGTCTTGGAAGAACATTGAAATCTGATCCTAAATCTAAGATGACATTGTTCATGTCATATTCTCTTATCTGCACACTTAATATGAACTCTCTGTTTGTCCTCTTCTTGCGCAAGAATTGGTTTACTACTTTCTACGTCGTAGGTACTTCTATGTCTTGTGTACACTGATCAATCATTCCATGCAGTGCATTCAATGTTGTTTCATCTTGCATCAACTCTAAACAACTCTTTAGAAAGTCTTTCAAAGTATTTACCTTTTCGACTGGATTTTCTAGAATAGTGTGATCATAAACTAATGGCATATGTATATTGGTGGTGTCTTTGATGTTGATGCTATCCAATGTAGTTCTAATATCTCCTTCCTTGATTGATGATAGGTTTATTTTTATTTTAGCAGATTGAATGTTGGCATGGGCTCAACTTCTTTCCTTATCCATTGTTCAACTCCCTTTCCCTTTTCCGTCGCATCGAGCCTGTTTCTCATTTCACTGCACGTAATAGCTCCTACTTTGGGTTGATCGTCACATTCCTCAGAAACTATCATGTGTAGGTTTTGGTTTTGGTTCTGATTCTGATGTTGGTTCTAATGCTGATTCTGCTTCCCTCTCACATGCCACTTCGCTATCATTTGAGGAAAATGTTCTATCGCATGATCCAATGCTTTGCAATACATACACTTCGTGCAAGGATTTAGGAAATCTCTCACTAAATTCCCTGATTGATTGCAGTTATAAAAAATTATCGGTCCTATGGCTCCTCGACCAAATTCTCCACACCCTTGACCTCTGTCGAATCCTCCACGTCCACCTTGGTTAAAGCCTCTGGAAGTGTTGTACTTTGAAACTCCTCCTTCTGCTGCAACATTTTCTTCTTGAATTATGTACATGTATGAAGTGCACTCTCTCATTAAGTTGAATGCATGCCAATATTTCTCATCGTGTCCTATAGATTTTCAAAAATTACAGAATAAATTCCTAGGTGTACTCTGGTACTTATGTAGTAAGGGACAAGTAGTCAGATGATGTTCCCATGTCTTACATATCTCTCAATACCCTAATCCTCCTGCCAATGGGTTTGGTGCTCCTGTGTCCATACGTTGCATGAATGCTAGACATTCTTCCTTTCAATGGCCTTCTGTCTTACATGTTATACATCAAACATGTTCACGCTTTTCCTTTTCCTTCATTATCTATGATAATTGAATTCTCACTACAACCAACCGTGACTGTACTTGTTCCATACATGTGCCATCTCCTACAGGAGATGCTTCCAATTTCATCGTGATTTCCAACACTTCTAGCTACAACATGACCTTCTACTATGTTAATGGACATCGAATGTGTGGCAATAGACTTGCAATAAACTATTCTTGATGCTTCTTATCAAGAATTTGAAAGGTTAATCGACCCATCTCATATTTAAATCTCTTGTCGTAATCCCACATTGTCTCATTCTACACTTGCTTAATCTCTTTTGGCTCTATAATATATTGTGATTCAAATTTCATCTTTCGAAATTCCTTTAACAATGCTTGTCCAATCTCTTCCAAATTTATTTACTATACGGCCGGTGTAGTTTTCTAATACTTCATATACCATAAAAATGCACAAACTCTGAACATCATGGCCAATTTCACAATCTTCGTCACCTCATCCTGGACATTCTTTGTAGTCCATATTGTGTCGCATACAAACAAGTCTTGCTCAGGGTCCTCTGACCTTGCTCCTTGAAACTCATGAATTCTTAGTGTATGATCTATCCCTTCCATTGTACTTAGTGTTGTACTTACCCTTAGTGATGTTGATTGACTCTGGTTCGTTGTGCGACTTCCACTATTATAAGTATTTCTTTGACTTCCTCCACTCACTACAATTTCTCTTAAACAAGTCTTGGTTCTTTCTTCAATGATCAGTGATGCACATGGGGTCATGGGTTTGACGCAAATTCCAATCTAAGATGGACTTCCTTCTTCTGTTGGATAGTACTGAGGATCCATTTCTTTTCTCTTCCTTTCTTCGTATGGAGTGATCTGAATTATTGCATAGGGGTCACTTTCATCAAATTCTTTGTGTCTCTCCTCTTTCCCAGCCATAGTCTCTTTCTTATTATATCTAAACCTTTTCCCACAATGAAATACTCCAATCTCTCCATCTAAGTCAGTATCCTCTTCTCTCGACATCCTTAGTCCATCTGATCCTTACTCATCCTTCCCACTCTCAGACCATCCTCTGGTCATCCCCTAGTTCCCCTATGTGCATGAAGGCACCAAGCAGTGAGACTCCATCTTCATACAATTATTGTCGCACAAAAACATTTTTATCCAAGTATACAATGTGCTCAAATATGTTTCGCGCAGACCCTTAAAAAAAATCCCTCTCTGCGACATTATAAGGTTGGGTACAATCTACTGTAAACTCTGTAATATAACTCCCCAGTATATTGTTCAACCATAAATCAACCATGTAAGAAACCTTATTACTTACTGTATTGAGTTGTCTGATCAATTCAGGAGTCCAGTTTATCGAACATTCAACTCTATATCTCCCAACGTTCTCCACTATCCTTTCTAACCATTCAGTAAAAATTATCGAAAATTCATCAAAGAATATTTAATGAAGATCTGTGAATACATATCTCTACAACCATTGTTCTTCATTGAGTCGTGGGTTCCTATTCTATTCTCTGGAAAATTCTTGTTGCTTCCTTTCTAGCCATTCAATGATCTCCTCCTTATTTGACCTCCAAAACATTCTCCTCAATTACAACTCTTGGTCCTGGCAACATAACCATTTGTTGGCACATAGTGGGTAGACCCGGGGTTAATCATCTATATACCAAAAAAACCCTTAGAAATTGACCCTTTCGGCATCACCTGCAGAGCAAGTGAAGTCTCACCCGAGGCATCTAGAGGGGTTGCAGGAACCAAAGTTCTGCAGTGATGAGGAGAAGTGAGGCATTCTTCATGTTCATACTATCATTTAATCATGTGTGCAATTCCCATTACTTAACAGTTACTTAACATTCAACATATTCTATGCACAATATTCTCCCACTTAACATTCATTCAATTACTAGATACTTTAGTGCATCAAACTATAACATCATATATAAAAAATACATTCAACATATATCATCATTGCACCATAACATTTAAACATCATAAAATTCAAAGACAACACATCACAACACACATGTTTAATGTGGTTCACCCAAATTGGGCTACGTCCACAAAAATTGGATTATTTTATTAGTCATTGATAATTCTCTTACAATGCACACCATGATACAAAATATGCAACAATAATATTACCAAAACCTACCTAGTTGTTCTGCTACAATGCGAGCTTCACTCCTCAGTCACACCTCAAACTTATTCCTTCGCTCGACTCAACTTATCCAACAAGCATTAAGAAATTTTCCTATGTCGAACCCTCAAAATTTCCAAACCTTATCTACCAAAAACCCATTACATATTTATACATAAAAACAGGGCTAAGCATGTTACAATGTGGACAAAAATTTCTCCAAAAAACCAATAGTCCATAACCATTTTCCACCTTTTACATGTTTCTCCATCACGCATCCTTCTATCGCACACTAAAGAATGCCTCACTTCCCCTCATCACTTCAAAACCCTAGTTCCTGTAGCCCCTCTAGATACCTCATGTGAGGCTTCAATTGCTCTGCAGGTGATGTTGAACAGGTCAATGTCTAAGGGTTTTGTTGGTATATAGATGATTAACCTCGACTCTTCCCACTACGCACCAACAAATGAAACAATAATGTTACCCAAACCTGCCTAGCCATTATGCTGCAATGTGATCTTCAATCCTTAGTCATACCTCACATTTATTTCTTCGGTCGACTCAACTTACCCAACAAGCATTAATATTTTTTCCTACGTCGAACCCTCAAAACTTGTGAACCTCCTCTACCCGAAACCCATTACATATTTATACATAAAAATAGGACTAAGCCCATTACAATGTGAAAAAAAATGTCCCCAAAAACCCAATGGTCTATAACCATTTTCCTCCTTTTATGCATTTCTCTGTCACACACCCTTCTATCGTGCGCTTTTACTTCTTAAAGTTTTCTCCCATCGTGCACTCTAGTCCATCTTCTAACTTCCTTTTATTCTTTGAATTGTTTTGGCATAGATCCCAAAACTTAACCAAAATGCCTATCTAATAGCCACCAATGAGAGACCCACTCCAAATGGTATGCCCAAATACTTCACAATCACCCCAAGACAAATATAATTCCAAGATACAATAATCTAGTTAGGTGGAGAGTCTAGCCCTATCAACCAAAATTCAATCGTGTACTCACTAACCATAACACTCACTGTAACTTGAGTATAAGTGATCCAAACAAGCATGAGCACTATCAATCAATATCTAATCCACCCTCACAAAGAGAAGGGAGGCATTACTAAAGTGATTGTTGACAATCTTTGAACCATCATAGATAAATATGCCTTACACTTACCCTTGAAAATGAGAAACCTCTAATAGGTAACCCAAAGCATCCACTGTCAACACATATAGACATGAGGCCAAGGGGCATCCATGGAGAATAAATTGATGCAACAAAATTTGAGGGGATAATGAGTTATTTAAAGAGAAAAATGTGAATGCATTACAGAATAATTTGTTCACCATAGCCACACACCATGACCAAAACTCCAAGAAAGTCAACATCTTTGTGAGGAATTTCCAATCTACTCGATCATAGGTTTTGTTAAAACCAATGTTCAAAAAATGATACCATTGGCCAATCTCTTGATCTCTCTCCAAGGCTTCCCATGCCAAGATTACATTGTCTAGAGTAAATGACCCTACACAAAACCTATTTTCTTTTATCAAACTACCTTTCATACAACTAAGAAAATATATAGATCCATTATTTTAACTATATTATTCTATTCAACACTAAGAAAGCATGACTCCAACCCCTAATGGTGTCCCTAGCTCCAATCTTTGGAATGAGTTGATAAGTCCTTGATTGAGATATTTAGACAGCCAAAAGAGAATACTTCAACTTTCACACAATAGAAATCATCCTTTATCATGTCCCTCATGATATTGTAGAATTAACAAGCCAGGTCATTGAACTTGTGAAAACATTCTTTATAGAACTAAGTGCTGCAAAAAACTCCTTTTTTGAGAAGACATTCTTCAAGCTAACTTGGTTTCCACTAAGAACCTTTCGTGGAATAACCCTATAAAAATCATTTCTAGCATCTACCAAATTATTCATCAAACCATATGGAGAACACATATTTTGAAAATGCATCCCAAATATACCTTTAACATATGTTGAATGCTCTATAATAGATTCATACACTTGACAAAAACTAAAAACCCTATTAGCTACCATCTTTATTTTCAAATAAACAAAGTAGAATTTTGATCCCTCAGTCCCCTCCTTAAACCATTGTACTTCAAAATGTATCCTAGCAGTCCATTTCTTCCCCTTATGGGTGACCATATCCAACCATGTAGCATCCTCTTGAAGGATCATTTTATAGAGATCCTCTTTAATTAAATATGTACCTCCTAAAGTCTAATTTGAGCATCCCAAAACTCCTTTCTCCTTTTACAGACTATCATTCTACTCCACCCTCTCATGAACTTGACATCACCATGTGACATACAACAATGCCCCATCAAAGTAGCCAACCTTTATTCCCCATTGGATTGGGTGAAATATTCCAAAGCCTCTGAACAAGAGAAACAAATCTATTAACTCCATATGAGATACATTAAACTTGAAAAAAGTTAGGGGAATTGAGTTAATCATGCTACCCACTAAAATCACACTCTGAATAGGAAAGTGATTTGAGCCCATAACATCTATCAAATCATCTATTGGATGAAGTGCCTTACCTGAAATTACATATCCTCCCCAGTGCCATAGACTTGATCCAATCTAGCTTGAATCATATCCGACCCTACATGTAATTGATCCACGTGAACCATTTACCATAAACAACACCCTTCTGTTTCGAATTAGGGCCAAACGCCTAAAGAGAAACACTGCATCAAGACCAAGCCTTCTTCTTACCACCACCAATTGCATTACCTACACCTCCTTCTCAACCACTCTCCCACTCTACCATCTTAAAATATCCCTTGGCAATCCAATTCATAGTCAGAAGTGATGAATCCAACCAATCCAAAAGTTTTTCATGCTCCGATCTTAGGTTGGGAGCATAGGAAACACGAAGACTTATCAGGTGATCCTAAACCACCAATGATCACATAAATTTGCAAATTATAAGAAAGGGAAATCATCACACCCCCACCCTTGAAAATGAATCAAATTCCATAAGGGGCCATTCTAGTAATAGTTAATTCGATTTTAAAGTTCAAAACTAGTAGATTTGAGATATTGTATGAAAATCGCATCCAATTTGAAACTCTATAATACAACATGTACAATCTTCTTACCACTGAGAATTATTGTCCCTTTCACATTCTAGGATAGTGGGGAGATCTTAATTCCAAAGGAGATGAATTCCTAAACAGTTGTATCAGTAATCATCACAAACCCCTTTTAATGATCTAGATTATGTTGAGAACAAAATGATATACAGAGGAAAAGATAAAAGAAACACAAAAATACAGTGAAACCCAACTTCTATTATGTTAAGAACCAAACATCAATATAGCATAGAAAAACCTCAGGAA